>JTDE01000665.1:49469-73009 GCA_014338405.1 Paragonimus skrjabini miyazakii
TTCGAGAGCGTACATTGGAATTCTGCAACTCAATGGGTTACCAAAACGAATGACATCACCCATAAATGTGACCTGTCTGACAAACAACCAATCAGAAAGTAGAAACCTATTGATCCAATTTAACCAGACCACCAACGGCCGGTATGACAGATAGGCTGGCGTTAGGTTAGAAGTACATCGACTATTTGCAATAATGGGAACGCGGCTGCATCAGCTGCCTTCCAAAAATCATTGAGTAATAATGGAATAATTTTAAAATTGAATGTTCAGTGTGATGGTTTCAGTTGTTTGACTTATATTAAACTATAAGAGTGACCATATAAGTGTCTTCTCCAAAAGATCTTGATCAGTCATATTGTGGTGGATTGTCAGCCCGGAGGTGCGAGCATTCCAACACTCGGCGAAATCCCTCAACGCAGGGGAGGCACGTCCACAAACCCTCAACGATCGGATGATGGCCAACAGGGCAATCGGATGAGTCATAGCTCGATCTGATCGGACCAGCGGGCGAAACATGGCACGCAAAATAGAATGGACGACCAAATTGGAGGCTCGATTATTCCAACACTCGGGGGAGTATCTCGACACGGTCGTGGAGGACAGTCAAAGCTCACAGTGGATAGATGGCGGACAACAGGGGTGACCTAACAAGCCATCCCTCAGCGAACTCGGACCAACGGACGAAGAACGGTAGGCGGAAAACCCCCCGATAGACGGCGCCGATCACACACATAAACCGGGCAGAAGTGCACACGACGTGTGAGTGGAAACCGAGGCGTGTTGTGAACTCGAATTGTGATTCAACAACGCGAGCGCACATATGGCATGGTAATTAGCGTGTTGGACATTAAAGATTGTGCTTTTTTGGAAGCCTTTTCGCTACAATATCTCCGCAAGTTTGTAGCGTTGCTCAACCACAGTCCGTAGAATACACCGTGAAATTTAGTACAAGCAATTTTCTGATCATGGAGATCATTCGGTTCAAGTGAACCTCAAGATATCTTATGTGAATACGTTCAAGATATCACGAAGGGTGAAGTAAGCAGCGAGATAACGAGTGTCACTTCAAATTCACCTCAAAAGATAAGCTCATTGCCAGCTCGATAAATCCAAAAAATCTGACTACAAAGTATTTCCGAGAAGTGTTCCTGCAATGTAATGTTTTCAGATCGATCAGTTGGAAATACAGTTAAGAAGAGGAGTGTGAGCATCAAAAAGCATTACATACATAAACCCATTTAGTTTAGTTGATAATGTAACACACTAACCAAAGTGTGAACCACCTGCATATTACTTGCGCGAACATTTATCAACAAGCGTATTCGTTTATCCAAATGCCCAAGAAGAATCCCACAGTTAGCAGGTCACATTCTGGTCAACCAGAAAGAGAGAGTGATCAGATATTGTACGGGAAAACGGAGCTAGTTTGTAGCCGGAAACATGCACTTCACATGTGTTGCGCGTGTCGGCTAAGCGATGCCAATTACTCTCAGCCAGTTCTTATCATCTAACCGTATCCGATTCCATAATGACAATTACAATTTCCAATCTACTGTAGTTCCTTACTTTGGTGAAGTAATGATTTATATGAAGTAAACCACCGTCTTTTAACTCTCCCAACTGGTGGTGAAATTTATGGAAAAACCGTTACCTGTGTATCTGACATACACATTGTACTTTTTAAAGGCTGAGCTAATATAATCCAAACTAATTTACATCCAACGGTTTGAAAATGAAATCCGTTTGTCTCATTTGATAAGATCCAGTTCGAACCAAAGTTCGAACAAAGGCCAACAAAGTGTCAAAACGCCGAGTAGTCTTTGCAACACGATTACACAGAGAAATATAGTGTTCCGCCCATCTGGATCGAATGACGTCTATTTCATTATAGGTGCCTCCAATTAAGGGTTGCAATTGGCCAACACTAGACAAAAACTGCGCTGCGTACGGTGAGTTTAAATAATCTCCAGCAAATAACAGCATTTTCAAATGAGACGGATAAGCATTTGCAGTGGGTTCTCTAAACATGATAACTGCGAATTCAAACTCACAGTAGATGCACAAAGTGAATTGGGCGACTTTAAAAGGAGAATCAGCACGTTATGCCTATCGTAATCTAGAGTGTTAAACCGTCCCCTCTCAATTTCAAGTCTGGTAATTGCACTTGTTTCCATTGTTACATCAAGATCAATGGTAAAACCCGTGTGACTGAATTTCTAACGAGTAATCTCTTTCAAACACATGACATCTTAACGAAGTGCACTAGGGGATTGTGAACGTCTTAATGCGGTAAGCTTTACTGGTTAGAATTATTGAATGGATGGGCACAATGCTGACAGATTCTTCCTTTTGCACGATACCGTTTGTATAACAATGTAGTTTTACCAGTCAGTAATCTGGACGGGATGCGCTTTGTATGCGTTCAGTGTGACCATGCACGACAACTTTAAGAGGTGAGTGATGTACAGATGGTACGACGCAGTTAACTCGAGTTCTGAGGGAAACGTTTGTACTGCCACTGTGGTCCTGTCATTAATGGTATTTGGTGCCCTGAGCGCCAAAATTCATACAGTTTTCTTCATTTAATGTATTCAACTTGTCGATTATTATTTGATTAAATATTTGCACATTTCCGCTGTTTATTCTCCCCACGTAGTGCCCCTATTGTTTACCGTATTTGATAAGGTCAAAATTTGTCATTTCTGTTCAGGTACTGTAACATTGTGGCACGCACGACACATAGCAATATTATTGGGTTGGAAATACCAAGTGTTTATGGTCCAATCGGCCGCTGAGATTGGTATGTAATGTCAGACGTATTTGCACTGGTGCCAATTTAAGCGTACCGGCCTCAAAAAGGACCAGTACGCCCTGCTGACTTCTTCAAGAAAGCCATCTCTCTACTGTCTTTGTCGAAAAGATTATATTCCGTTCGGGGTCGTACCCGTCCCATTGCTCGCCGCCCCCATCGAGCGGAAACCAGAAAAGTCTGAGTGTAACTGCGAGGCGTCGGAGAATTTCCATGCGCTGTAGATGGTCACGGTAGAAAAAGCTCTCGTTGAAACTCAAAAAGCTTTATCTGACATAAAGTCAGAATTGAGCTGCCTGAATGAGTATTTAGCATCCGCCCTTATTGGTGTCGCGGTTGCTCGTAAAGTAGTGGCTGTGTCCATTGCTCAAATTTAAGAAGCCGTAACAAAATTGAGGAACATAGCGCTTCAACAGAGGTGGCTTGTTTAGTGTTTCGTTTTGTTTTCGACCACATCTTTTTCGGATTTTGCGGAGCTGCACGAGTCTGAAGGAGTAGCCCATCACTCTTCCTGTGCACCTCTGATACTTCCACCTCAAATACGTTCTGATAAACATTATTCTGCTCCTAGGCTCCGTAAACCCTTCAGTCACTCCCTACATGCAGGAAGGCTCATTCTTGGCTCCAATCGTGTTTTCTTTGGGTGGACTGGGGTAATTCCCTACTAAGTTCTCTTCCAATCTAATTGCTACCCCAACCTCCAGTGATTTAGAAAACGAAGGCGGTTCGAAAGTCATCAACTTTGAACTAACAGAAATGGACTAATCGTCCCACAAGCACGCTCATATAAGCTAAGGCTGTGATGAAAAGACTGCCACCTCTCAAGAAGGCTCGCGAAACCCTGTCGTTGTCTATGTCCGCCCTCCCGCTATTAGAGCTGCCTCCTTGAACTCCTCCTTGTAATCTTCTGTCCCTCATTGTGCCCAACCAAATGAGAAAGTGGCCCTCAAGTTTGTGTATGCTAATTTTCTGAGCCGTCTAAACAAACCACCAGAAAGCAGGCAGTTGGTACAAGAAACTAACCCTCACATTCTTATTTTACAGAAACCTGGATTTCCTCGGATATCAGTGACAAAAATGTGAATGTTCTTAAGTACGCACTGTACTGAACAGACTCTTCCTGTGGACGGATGAGAGGCAGTGCTTCAGCATCTCCCTGTGCTGACTGTCATCCAGGAATTCACCACTCAGGAAAAGTTAATGCACTCTGACCTACACTTTGGTTTTGTAACCATGATACGTCTTTTGTCGGTCTTAACCGCCGTTAGCCGTCCTGTAGCGTAATCGAGAACGAGGCCATTCTTGCCGCTCTACACCGTTCCTCGACTACACAGCGTTACTTATATTTTCTTATTATGAATGACTTCATCGCGCTCAAACTGAACTCCGCTGCTCATGATGACTTCGACCGCCTATTTTCCATATCTCTGCAATGTGGGTCCATGATGAAGCTAACATACAAGATGTCGAACCACTTTCAAGGCGCCATTCAGGACAGACATCCACCTTGCTTGATCTGGTTATCACGAGTGAAGCCCATCTGGTAGATAGAGTGGTCATCAAAACACCACTGGGGCACAGTGACTAGTTGCTTCAAGTTTTCATCTTTCTCTGTCACTGGCTACAAAAAATTTAACAAAGACTTGGTTCTGAAATTTCTAGAAAGCAGACTTTAACGCATGAAAGACAATCTTCAGTACACTTAGTCTGAAATCTGGCTTAGTGAACTCAAAGTATCATCCTTTTAAAGTTGCCATTGGGGAAGCTGGTTAAGTATTTGTTCCTCGCAGACTATTGTAGCTTACTTCTCATTTGCTGATTCGCGAAACACACGGCACCTTCATGAAGTAGGTTCTAGTCTGTTCTCTGAACAGAAGCTAACAGGTTAGCCGGAAGACCTGGAAGCCCCTCGCGTTGTGCAAAACAGATGAAAGCGGAAGGTCCCTTAGCAAACTTAACAGCTACAAACAAACATCTTATTGGCAGCCAGCGAAGATAAAAACTTTCTATTTAAATACACGCGCCACCAGTGAGAGGCTAAGCCCTCAGAGCCTCCTCTGCGTCCTCCCAACACGGAAACTTCCACCAACCCCTAGATAGTTGTCGCGATGTTCAGGGAATACTATTCACTAGTTTACAGTGTGGTTCCGTCAAACTGACGTCTGATTCTCTTATCGAGGAATTTTCAATACCCAATAGTGACAGTTAACTTGTGTGCTCGACTTTAAGGATCTCTCATCTAAGATTAACCCTCGTAGGCCAATGCGACCGGATACGAATCATCCTTGGACTCTCAAAGAAGCGGTCCTTGGTTTGGTGGTGCCCTTCCATAGTCTGTTTAGACAGACACTTTGAACTAGCACCCTTCAGGAGGCATGGAAAGAAGCCATATGTAAGGTAGGCAATCTTCACTCTCCTGCTAGCTGTCGGCCGATCATCCTCACCTGTATCCCTTGCAAGATGGTGGAACGCCTGTTAAAACGCGCCATCATCAAGCATTTTTTCTTGAATAACCTTTCCTTCTTGACCGGTCATGTGTAACCAATCTGCTAAGTCTCATGGACAGCTTGACAAAATCCAAAGATGATGGCCACATCTCGGATGCCTTCTTCTTCGACTTTGCTACCGTCTTTGACCGTGTTCCACACAGTCCTCCTGTACATAAACCAGAAGATTATCAGATTCAAAAGGAGATTTCCTGCTGGATTACAACCCCTCTTGGTTACAGAACTGTTACAGTAAAAACCTGATCGGACCTTCCCTTTTTCTCTCCGACCTCCACCGGATTTCCTCAATGACCGGTACTCGGTCCGCTGTTATTTCTGATACGCATCAACGACATCCCCGACCTTCATTCGAGCAAAGCTCTCTTTTGTGCTGATGGTTTACAAATCTGGACTGCGTGTGATCCCAGTGCATTGCAGGTTGACCTTGATCGTATTAAGTGCTGATCGGCTGACTGGAATTCCCTCTAAACGACAACCAGTCTACACATATTTCGCCCAGGGGAGAACCCATTTTTTATAAACAAAACATAAAGTGCAATAAATATCTTAAAAGTTGAATTCAAGTAGACCTAGGGATTTGGCTGTCGTCTAATTTATTTTGCTCTTATCACCACCAGATTGTCGCCGAAAAGCATTTGAAATTATTGGGATAGACAAGCATAAGTATACATGCATTTTAAACGTTTTAGGTCTACGTAGGACCAATCGAGTCGTATACACCGGCTTAAAAAAGGATATACACGCCGTTGAACGTGTCCAACTAGTAACCACCAAAATGGTTACTGGTTGAAGGCCTTTCAGCTACGGGTCTCGACTTAAAATTCGTGATCTTAATCTAATCGAGTTTCGAATACTCCGTCGTGACTTAATCCTTACACACTTATTTGACTTGGCACTCGTGCAGCACTTCTTCGCTCTAGTAGTTAATAACAGTCGAAAGGGTCAAAATAAGAGGCTCTGCAAGGTTCGATTTCAAAGTGTTATACATCTTCATTTACTTAAGACACTGTTAGATTAGTGTTTTACCCCATTCACAGTACAATCCGTAACATTATGAGCGGTGCTACACCCTGTTTACGGTAACAGACTTTCAGATTAACAAAAAACCACTGAATATTCAAATACACAAACTGATTGAATCAGGGTGAAATATCCCTCCATCCATGAATCCGCGTGCAAATCGCTGAAAACCGCTGGGATAGTGGTGGTGCTGTTTGTCTTTCGCGTTGACAATTTATTTATCCGGATGTTCATCGAACTCAGCGTTTAAGTTGCAAACGTTTCATCATCAAGCGAGGTGACAACATCGGTGTGTAGTTGTTCGAGCGTGTGAGTTTGTATGTGCAATTGGTGAATTTTGTTGAATTCCTGCTCTTGATAACCAATCTGTGTTGGCGTTTTGATGTGAATGCTGATTAGCTACTTCTTGTTGCTTTCGAACTTTGACCTATAGTCCGACTGGCTACCTCCTAAATCGCTTGAGCTATTGACTTGAAGCCTGATTAACCACTTTCTGTTGCTGTTGCACTCTGACTCTGAATCGGATTGGAGGGTCCTTGTCCATTTACTGCTTTGGTCTCTCCTTCATTTTTGAAATCCGATCTGAATGGATTTATAGTGTCCATTTTGACCACTGGTCCGACCCTTTCAAGATTGCTCCGTCCGAGTTTGACGGCACTGGGCCTCGACGGCTTTCACATCTCCTCAGATCAATGGTTCGCACTGGTACATGTATGTTTTCCAGCTCGGTGTGTTTCTTCACAGACCTAGTTGATGAGTACCAGGTTTCAAGAAATTCTCCTGCGACGTTTCTTCCGAAAGTTCAGTCAGGCTGATTTTATTGACGTGAGAAGCTATCAAGGGTCATTCATTAGTGAACGTGATTCATTACAAAGCGCAATCCAGAAAGCGGAAGATGTATTTGTGACGCGGAGAATGTATGCTATTGTAGCGAAAAGGCGTCCAATAAAGCATAATCTTTATTGTCCAACACGCTAGTTCACATGCTACGCGCGCGCTCGCGTTTATGAGTCAGCATTCCAGACCACAACAACCCCAGGTTTCCGTTCACGCGTCGTGTGCACTTCTGCCCGATTTAGGTGTGTGATCGGCGCCGTCTATCGGGGGGTTTTCCGCCTACCGTTCTTCGTCCGTTGGTCCGATTTCGCTGAGCGATGGCTGGTCCGGTCGCTCGTGTTGTTCTCCATCTATCCACTGTGAGCTTTGACTGTCCTCCACGACCGTGTCGAGATATTTTCCCGAGTGTTGGAATAGTCGAGCCTCCGATTTCGTCGTCCATTCTATTTTGCCTGCCATGTTTCGCCCGTTGGTCCGATCCGGTCGAGCGATAATTCATCCGACTTCCCCCGTTGTCCGCCATCCGATCGTTGAGGGTTTGTGGACGTGCCTGCCTTCCGCGTTGAGGTACTCCGCCGAGTGTTTGGATTATCGCACCTCCTGCCTGGCAATCCAACAAACTGTGTTCTATTGCTCACCTCGTTCGTGTAGAATACGTCGTCACCTAGACAAGCGTTCCAATTTATTCTCTAAGTACAAACTTACGAAAAACGTAGAGAACTTAAGTACATTCCACATTATTCGAGGTTGGTGTAGAAGGGAAATCCGCGAACATACTAAATTGGTACACGAACAGCTCTTCGAAAAAGGTCGCGGGAACAACCGATTTGCGCACATGCACCGAGTTAGGAAGAGTAAACCTTCAGCTATTTCTCTGCGACTGCCCCAAGAGTGACTTTCTCGGGCACCCTAGTATTAGCCCAGTTATTTAAGGAATGCTGTTTGGCAGTCAACAACGTCGCACTACCAAAATGACACCATACTCTACCAGTACGAAGTTTCCGGCAATCAATTCTTACCGCTTAGTTTTCCGCACTAGATGTTGGCGATCATTTGTGAAAGGTAGGTCCATACGGCGCGATGGATCTTCACAAGTTCCACCCTAGGGTTCACAAAGAAGCAGGTGCTAGTCTGGCGAAACCGCCCCATAGGCCGTGTAAACAGACACTCCGGATTGGCAATCTTCCCAGTGCATGAAAATAAGTCACGTCTATGTTCATCTTCGAAGCAGGTGACCGGTACTCTCCTGTTAGCTGTCGGCCGAACAGTCTTACTAGCATTCCATGCAAGATAGTGAAGTGTTTTTTAAAGGGCGCCATCCTCGAGAACTTTTGATCGAACAATCTTCCCCCCCCACTTAGCATGGTTTCTTTCCTAATCGGTCGTGCATTACAAATATGTCGATCTTCACTGACAGTTTGGGAGAAGCAAAAATAATGGCATCATCTCAGTTGTTATCTTTGATTTCTCCCCGACTTTTGACCGTGTCCCACATGGCCACCTCAAACACAGACTTGAGGTATATGGTATACAGAAGCGTTTGTTTGCTGCACTGCCTCTTTTATGGATAAGCGAAATTTTAGAGTTAAAACTGGACCAGAAATTTCTTCTCTTTTTTCGACTTGTGTGTGGTCAGTACAAGGCCCTCTTGTTTCATATATACACCAGCGACCTTCCGGACAATATCTCCAGCAATGCTCCTCTGTAAACCGATTACCCAGAAGTCTCGAATGGCAGTGACATACTGATCTTGACGCGATTAAGCGTTGGTCAGACGATCGGAGGTTTCTACTAAAACGCAGGAGGTCTATACAGATGCCGATAGGTGGTGAATCTGACAATGCCTTCGTGAATAATAGTACGTTCAGCAAAACAGACATCATAAAAATCGACCTGAAGAAAGATCTAGGTATTTAGGTGTCGCCTAATTCATCCGCTCCATATCACTACAGGATGGCAGTTGAAGAGGGATCTGCCACTCTTAGGATGATAAAACACACTTCCCCCGCCTGGGCAATAAAACGTCTCAAACACTTCACGGGGTTTGTCTAAGACCGCTACCCGAGCAGGCTGATCAGGTCGTGCAAACCAGCTTGAAGTAGGAAGTACTTGCTGTTGAGCGTGTCCAGCGCTCAGATACCATATTGGTAATAGATAGAAGATATGTCGCGTAAAAGTCCCGATTCGAAATTATTGATCTGCGCCCACTTGAATTTCGACGACTCTGCGATTATTTAATTCTCACACGTTTTAAGGACAGGTCATGTAGAATCATTCTTTGGCTTGGCGAACGATGACGGCTAACGAGGATATGTTAAAAAGCTTTACAAATTTCATCCCCGGATATTATGCAGGCAACGGTACTTTCTCAAAGAATTATTAGGCAACGAAACGGAGTTCCTTCTGATATCATCAATCGCGATTCCACAGCTCATTCTAAAGCACTGCTAGATTTTTATTTGCTTACAAAAAAATAATGATTTTACTTCATTCATGATATTTTTTCATTCCTCTCAAGCAGGGCTATATTTTGCATGCAATGTCTTCTTTTCAAGTCAATAGACTCCCACTTGACAACAAACAAACAAATCGACTGGATTCGGGTACCTTAAGACACCTAACTCGAGCCCTTGTATTAATCGCTGAATCGCTTGATCGTGTCTGGTGATTATTTAACTATGGATTTCTGTGATGTTCAGATTGAAAATATGATCAGTTTCATCCTCGTGGACGGAGATGAGGATACTTAATCGTGTCCCACTGTGACTAATTTGTGTTTATGTGCTTGTGTGGAGTATTTTTGTCTGATTTGGAAGATGTAATGTGAACCGCAGTTGTTGCAATAGTTTTCTACATAACATTTCTTCTATCGACCGCTTTGGTTTGTTCCTTTGGTTTTGACCCTCTCGTTCGTAATGTTGTAGTTAGTTTTTATGCTGGTGTGGTGCTGTATGGCCTGAGAAGCCTTGCGATCAAATAAGATATTTTTTTGCTGTAAAGTAATACAATCGTTCCGGTAGTGTTTCCGAACAGTTGGAATATCTTCCGTTTCATTGAGAAAAATACTCATGACAATTAGTTATCTTTCTTCAGAGCTGTACTTTGCTGCGGTGTGTTTCAGATATCTTAAACAGAGTTTGGATGTAACCTCCTTTATGAAGATTTCAATTTAACAAGAAGAAATACATAAGAATCGATTCCATGCTTTTCACAGCAACCGCCTAAAGAACAATCGCATTTGAACTGTGGATAAAGAATCGCAAAAACACGACAGAACCACAGAGCTCCGAAGACAACAAGCGTCCTAACCTGGTTCATTGCAGAATTAGCTGTGCAGACAGATTATGTCAGCAAAAGTATCGACTCATCTGTTTCATCTTAAAACTCTCAAGTTACAAATGAACAATATATAGTAAATTTTCCGTCCAAGTTAACCCATAGAATCTTCGCGAAACACGTGTTCGTTTTATTTCATCTGTTCCCTGATCACAAAATAATAAGAACGGTTGTTCGTCGGCTTCATTCATGTGTCCCCAACATTCGGAAATCTTTCACTACGAATATTCGATTTGACCGCATATGTTCGTAGGAGTAACGATCATTTGAAGTTATGAACAAATACATGTGTGTGTTGATTCTGGGCATAATCAATGAGAACAAACTCCTGATTATTACAAATTGTACGCGCAATGTGGCGACAAATGGACGAGTCAGGCACTTGAATCTCTGTTCGCCAGACGAGACGTGAACAACCTTCTACCTCAGAAGTGTAGACATAACCAGAGTTAACTGTATTTCCCAACGACGACTTCCCGTGGTCGAGGTAAATTCCAATTCGTCTGTTTGTATCACACTCGTTAAGACTGTGTGACCCACCGTTTTGTAAGATGCAAATTTCGAATGGCTAATTACCCTGCACAAGCTATATATTTTTGTGGATCAGTACTCTGCTATGCACAGAACCAGTTCAACCCGAGTAGGCATTCGATAGTTCGTCTTATTCTGCGCGGATCAAAAGGATTACAGCTGTCCCAATAGATTTCGTATAACCGCGGATTCTAACAGGTTCTGTAGTATGTATATGCCGCTTGCAGATGGTGATCATTCCCGGTAAGTACGCGCCGGTTGCTTATCTCACCAGATCACCCGATGCTACGGCCACGTATCTAAAGCCGCTTGTCACCTTTTTCCCTCCGGATGTCAGCATTTTTGGCGCAGTGAATGCTGATTCTCTAGTGAGCGTTGAGTAAAAACAGCATGATGGACATATAAGTCAGATTGGCCCACTTGTGACGCGTTGCCTGATGTTCCCAACACATGGCGAGTGAGACATTCATTATTTTATCGATTACACACATACAGTTAGACATACAAGGTCATGGTCACAAAAACTTACTGTTCTACGCAAACAAAAACACATGAGTTAAACACCTGTTTCAAGCGCGACACATCCGACCTGAACCGGGAGATAACTACATATGGATGCCGAACAGTGGGTGAATTCAGTAAAATGTAAGCATTATTACGGTTCGACTCACTGAACACGTTGCATAGAATTTGGCTTGTCACAGACAATGCCTTTAGCATAAAACTCGTGGGCACCAACAAAAATCGTATAAACAAATTTGAAAGTAATGGCAAGACGTAATTAGTAATTTTGCTTCTCGTATACGCTGCATTCTCCCTTTGTCAGAAGGCATACTCCATCTGTTCCCTTATTCCAAACAGAGTGTTAGCTGATTCCAACATTTTTCAACCTGTTCCAGATTCTGGAAGAATTTACTGTGCACAATAATTCCCAGTGGAGTAGACCAGAAAAACCAACGAGCAAAATAAATTGCACTGTGACGCCACTTATCCTCACTGGAACTACGGAATGGGTGGTAAATTGGAATGGTTGAATCGAGTGTGGTAAACGTTTAGCTGAATCGTGAACACTAGTATAACTAAAATTGACTGATGATTAGTCGAATCTCAACAATTAGTCACGTTGAGATAGTGAAAGGTAATCAATCTTCTTATGGTTGTATCCGTAAACAAACTTGATTTGTGCGACAAGACCAGCACCACATAATACCACATCGAGCTGATCAGAAGAAGTTACGGCCTTGCTTCGAAGTTCAGTTGGCATCGTGATCATCGTGCTTTGGCAGACTGTCGAACGTTCGAATACAAACGAAGCCCCAATTCTTGGCGGTTGACTGTCTTCAAAATCGTTCGTTATCGAACTTGACAGATCACAGCTCATACATTTAGTGTTCCCATGGTTTATTTTAACAAGCGTGTTCCCTTTCGCCCGTGAATTGGGAGACGGAAACGAGTGGCGTAATGACTTTAGGATTTTTGCAGCTAGATATATATCAGAATATATTACTGCTGCGCCGCTCTAGAATTCCAAAAACCAAAGCAGGCGCACATAATTAAGTCCAGTTCGTTTTGGTGACATCGAGCGCGGTTGGTTCGACAGACCATACATTTTCCAAACATAGTTTTGTGTAGCTCTGGAATACACTGTTAAAAACGTCTGCATATAATTAATTCAACGTGCGGTGTGACTTTTAGAACATATATAACGTGAACATATTAGTCAGCTTTTAGGTAAGTAACCTTAAGATCACAATTCGTGCACTGGTACGACCAGATGCTCTCCTCTATTTAGAAGCAAACCACGATTAATGCTTTTAGTCTAATTTTTCAACTGGATAATTGCTTGGATATTTCGTTACACAGTATGTATTTACATAAGCCAGTTGGTTAGTTAGTCAGGTTATCAGTGAGTGACGTAGTTTGCATATCTAAAACTCATATAGATTAAACATAACCCACGATTGATCACAGCTGTCGCATTCCCATAAACATCCCAGTCAGCCACTTTCGAACGGCAGGCGCAATTGAATCGAGTTTCGCTCTCATTAGAGCTGGATAAGCCATACAACAAATCGTTGAAGGAGGTATCAGCGGCCAATTGGAAGCCAACACTTCGTGTACTGGCAACCAGTGTGCATTAATTTGCATGTGTGCTTGTGTGTGTTTGTTGGCTTTGTTGGTTGGCTTCACAATGGCCAATAGATTTTGCCATATAAATCCGCAACAAATTTGGCTTCAACGTAATTGTTGTGTGGAGGGCATTTGCACCGGCGGATGCACTAATTGACCACTTTTGATAATAAATTAACCGCTGAGACTAGCATAATTCCCTTCTTGTGAGTTTACCAGCCACTGGAACGATCTTTTATCTATGGTGATTGGCTGCATATCTGCAGAGCATTCATAAGCGCTGTCAGATTCCCATTTATTTATGTTCGTAATTCTGCTTCGTTCTTGATATTTGCTTTGACCTTGACGAATTTTAATACACCCTGCTTTCATTGAATACCTTATGTGTCAGTGACCCCATGCTTGATACCGAAGGCAAACGGACTGGATCTGGTTACTGTCCTCCTCTAGCCCCGAACCCGTACAGCGATCGGCGCAATCGCTGTGAACCGTCCTCCTCGTTCTATCGCAGGTTTCACATTCAGGCAAACGTTTCATCAGCCTTCAAAACGAAACCACTAAACTTGCGTTTCGCTATTATCAGTACGTACCCATTTCGTATACTGTGTTTCAAAGTTGAAAAATTCCGAACAGCAGTGAATTGGGCAGCATTAATTCATCACAGAAACAACGCACAGTTTATAGAGAACCCCAGTGTCTGGGATTCCTTTGCTGGGCAACAAGCACGTTGCATTTTGATTTGTCTGCACGCTGTTACGTTACACTACCTTGCATTAAGAACTTTAGTTGATTGAATCCGACATGCATCCGGAAAATTTACATACAGATTCGGTGTCGCAGCTGATCGTCGCCTTCAATTGGTTATCGTCTGTCTACCACAATTCCGTTCGTATTATAGTATGCCTGAGCTCTGGCTGATTGAAATTTCCCGATCTGGAAACCGCCGAAGTCAGTAGTACACTTTGTAGCCAAGCTGAGCGTTAAACTGCAACCATAATGTCACGAAGTAACAGTCTCGATTACTGCCTCAATAATATCACTTTAGGCGCCACCAAGTTCTCACAGCTAAATACTCAAACGAATTTACTTGTAGATAGGATGACTACGTTCCGTAGCGAACAGGACGATGACTGGGAAGATGGGGTAGCTGCAGACATACATCGACCCACCAAAAATCCTCTGTGCGTGATACCATATATTTCGATATTCCTGAATCAACCCAATGAGTAAATTATCCTACCCAAACTATCATCTGACTAAACAAAGTGAACAAGACTTGTTTTCTGTGTTTGATCATCAGGCTAATTACAACACAATAAATATGAAAACAGTAACTGGGATGAGTCAGAGAAATGGTCAATAGAAGTTACGGATAGCGTGTATGTTATCAATTACGCAATCACTGTTCCAATTCGTGAGCTTGACTGATTGTGGGCCAGGGCAGATTAAGTGTCCGCACGAACTTCTTCTGAGCACAGAGGTCAGGGTTGCGTAATCGGATACTAATGGCCTCGGCAACGGTCAACATTCGGAATCTCACCATTTTTGATCGATTCCTTGGCACTTGACTTACTGAAGGTCCTCTGAACTTAGAGTAATCGTGGCAACATTTCTTAATTCACTGATCAAAATGCCATCATCAGATTACTTGTATGATTTTGTATTGGACCATTTTACTCAATCGCAATTAGCTTTGCAAACCATTCAGCCAGCTCATGGATACACTCAGACGCCTAAAAACGTTTTGAACCAGTAAAGGAAGTCGAACTGTTTATGCCCCTCCAGGTGTTATACTGGATACAGAGCCCTCTCACCTTGGTTGTGTTCACGCCAATCGGCCTGACGTGATTAACAAAGCAAAAACCTCAGTTTTACTTGGTCATACCGTTCACACTTCAAAGCGATTAGAAGACGTTTCATAGGGTTACAAGCCTAGATTCCGTGGTAGTTAATCCTTGATAGTTTTATGCGTTAGATTCTACTAAAAGAAACGACAGTAGCGGAAGGTATGTGGTCAGGATGTGATACGTACGGAACTCATAAAAATTGAGATTTACGGTTATTTTCCAGAAGTGGCAGTGTTTCTCATCCTGAAAAACGGGTTTTATTGCCAAATATCTTAAGCTGCTTCTCACTCCTTTACTTACAGTGTGTGCTCGTCTTGAAATTGGAAATATTTTGACTTTGTAATAAGCGATAAATGAATAAATCGCGATGCAAACATTGGTCAGATTGTTCCACCTGTGGCGCATTACCCGATCTTCCCAACACATGGCTAGTGAGACACTCACTATTTTGTTGATCACACGGTTGACGACATCCGAAACGGATTAGTTTGTCACAGTGACTGAAGCCAAAGGACACCTACGATTTAAACCCTCAACCCAGGTGGCTTGCACAGCAGCACTTGCCATTCCACTCACACACCACATATTCGGTGTCAACCCGGAGGAATAAGACAAGTGGATGTATGAGTAAGGCCCATTTTTCCAGCCAGCTAATGCTGGTCAACCAACTGAATGGCTAGCAGGAAATGGAAACCCTTATCTGTCAGAAAATAAGCACACAGACAGACTGGAATGACAAGATCTAAACCAAGAAGAAAAATATGTAAAATATAATACAACAAACATTTCAGTAAGCGATTGCACGTTACTGCATTTCAGAAAGGGCAAAAGTGAAGAAAAAATTGCAGATTGGACTGCGAAAAGATCACACAGACGATTCATCATTCAATACACCAACAAAACCCGAGAAAATAATGGGTAGAAGATTGCAGACACCCATGTTTCTGAAAAGAGGAGATAATTAGTTGCCAAACGACCATGGTCTTGGTCGATGCAATCATTATCAAAAATAGAATGGATATGCTGATATGACCTACTTGAGCCTAACATACTCGTTGTCTCTTCTCCGACAGTGCACTGTGAGTACGCTGGTGACCAACTAATCCCAAACAGCCAGCGCATTCGCGGCCGCCCACATCGCAACGCCATATAGTCATGTCACCACGACCTATGGCACCGATGGTTCCTTCGTGTACCGTGCGCTTTCTGTCTCGGCCACGCAATAACTGCTCGCTGAATTTGCAGACGCCCGTTCGAGTCGTATTTCTCCAGGCAGCCCTGTTCGACGCTAAGTCTTCCCAACATCTAAAATCAATTTTACGACAAACGTTACCGACCAAAATGCTCCGCTGGAGGAGCATTAAACAAAACGAAAACGCGACAAATTCCGAAAGTTCACAGGTCAGACCCCACAGACCGCAAGCACGAAGCTACACGCGCTCGATCATGGATAATAACAAATGAAGGTCGTCTTGGCAGTCAGATTAAGACGGACGTCCTTTCCACGGGAGCTATCCCGGTTGCGAAATGCGTCAGATAGCCAATCGGTAGGAGGTTGGGAACTGCAGATGAACGATGATTGGCACCCAATTTCATGTACCATTCAAAAATGGCGCGAATGTTAACATTCGACAATTGTCGCTTTAGACTGAAGTAGATTATGGAAGGAAGTGATGGTCATAAGGTAACGATTTGATAGAAGCCACCTTATCTTAACATGAAAACTGGCCGACTGTTCGGAACCATAGGTTGCATAGAAGCCACAGACACACTGGAAAGTACGGTTTGAGCAAGAATTCTCACGAGCGCTTTGTAATGGTTCCCCTTCTCTGGTCGTTTGTTCTACTTCCTTGCCGTTAGGAATTCGTTAATTAATGTACATTTGGGTTGTCCATTGCACCAGTAACAGATGATGAAAGACTGCATCTCAACAAACATGCAGTAAAAACGGTTGGCTTTGCCATGCTCTGGTATGTCTAAGATGATGACTGCGAACCACACTGGAATAAGTTTACTGTGATCACACAGATGTCAGAATGACTGAAAGGGTTCTCGGGCAAACAAACAAAACCGCTTAACAAACAATATCATTCATGTCGTTTGAAAACACCGAGACAAACGTCACAGGTGACAAGCCTTTAATACTTTCTTATCGAAGATTGCTTGATTACACCTAAACACCACTGTAGATTTTGAGAATCCAGTCTTGATTCGTCCTATTAGCTGGCGGGGACATCCACGAATGCGCGAACGGTCGTTGACCTGTTTGTCCGAGCATGTAACAAAATGTAAGACAGCCAAATCAGAATTTCACCAGAGGGCTAGTTACAGTTACAAGATTCCAATATGCGGTATAATCAAACGGCCTAGACATTTGTGTTTATGATAGCAAGCGTGCATCGGAAAGCACCTTCTAACAAAATAAAAAGTGTAGGCAGAAGCAAACACAGAACTCTTAATTGCAGCTGGCGACCGAACCTGACCCAACTACAAAGAAACCGTGGTGACAGCAACGAACACCTGTGATCAAGGTCATGGTCACACAAATGTTCTGGTCTACACAAACACGAGTTCAACACCTGTTTTAAGCACGACACTCTCGACCGGAACTGGGAGATAACTACACATGGATGCCGAACAATTGATGAACTCAGTAGGATGTAAGCATTACTACGCTTCAACTTACCGAAAACGATGAACAGAATGTGGCGAGTTACAGTCAACGTCTTCATCTCAACTGCAAAGGACACTCAGAAAAGTGTGCAGTTACAATGCACTTTTAAGCGAAGTATGGATAAGGTACACTGTGCGGAATCTGGTGAACGTTTGTACCAGAAACCATACGACTGCCTTCAAAGCATGCATGCCTCAACTATGCAGAACTCTAAACTGGTACGAATTACTCACACACATTTGTAATCTGCTCAACGAAAATCATGTGCCTCGGAATTTAACCTTGTATTTCTGACCTCATTACGTAACATTCAGGAATGTCATTACATTGGAAAACAATTACGTCTGTTCATACTTAATGAGACCGTGTGAATACTAGCAGTGGCGATAAATCATGTGGTTAGCTGTTCGCAATCCGATCTCTTTGTTGATAAAGTGTTTCCGACTCATGCATAATTGCACTTTCGCTAGCATAAATATAATCCTCTAAATCGAAGTAACACCTGTCATGTCATTTGAAAAACCCACGGGTGCCATCCAAAACTACATTCACTATTAGACTACAAATCTAATGTATTCAGACTGGAAGCGAGTTGGCGAAGATGTTTTTCAGAAATACAACTTCAACTGAATATATTTCTAAAGTACATGGTGACTGAAACGTAGATTAAATTAATCAATTTTAAACAACGGGTACGCAAATCACCCAAATGTATCCACCAGCAAAGCGAATTAGATAGTTTGTTAATGTTAACTCAGTCTCAATTTCGGGTTTTCTCTTTTGTAAAGGTACACGTTTTCACCACAGTTCAGTGGCTTGTATGAACATCCTACGACAACAAAGTATAGAGTGATGTAATCGTAAAATCATCGCCTCGCCTGTCGTATGCTTCCGGTGTTGAGCTGGACTTGAATGCTACCTGAGCATTTTGAAGTCAACCCCGAATGACGCAGTAGGGTTCCAGAAAATGCCAGTACCCGACAGAATTCTGATGACGGCACAAATTATCACTTTTCCGATCTATCTGTTAAATCCTGATGGGTGGTATTTCCTTACCAGTTTACCAAAGTACCTCGTCCTGCTTCCAAAGTAGTCCGTTGAATATCAGCCAGAGTAGGTATTAGCAAGCACATTTCCAGCGCTATAAGTAATTGTATGCTGAACATAGAGAGGAAACATTGACGCTTGGGTACTTCAACAATGAGGATGCGGCAGGAACGTTTCTCTGTACACCATTCCCAAGATGTTGCTTCTTCCAGAATATTGTTCTGTTTGTGATGCTATTTGACCAGTTGTTAGACTCTTATCTGCTTACCAAAAGTTAGTAATTCGAAATTAAAATTCCATGTTTTATATGGTTTCTACAATGACACTGTGTGTATGAACAGTTTTGACAAGCTATGCTTTCTGTTACTATTTTTCAGGGACGCCAATGCCTGCATTACATCAGTGGAATAATCCTGCAATCCACTGGGGAGCCGAGCTTATAATTAACTAAATCATCGAGTCACTTCTAATGAGCCAAAGCATGTGCACCACATTGTAGGACCCATTTGGCCCTAATTCACTAACGTCTGTACAACTTTTTACCAAGCCTGTGGGAGTTTAATCGATTAAACTTCTTTAACGATTGAGATCATAAAATTTTGAGCATACACTTGACGGCGTCTCTTGAATTCCCCAAAGACTTCGTTGTCTTCGTAGTCTAGATAGTCTACTCCAATATGGAATACGTTGCCCTATTTCCTACTAGTGGTCGATGAGTTTAGATAATGTGCTCAATTCTATGGATGTTTATTCTGAAACTTACTAAAGGAATATTGTGGTTTCAAATTTATTGCAGCTTCATAAATTATCTTGTTCATATTATCGATTTGATCTCAATTTAACGACTTAATTCTCTTCACGTAAACAAGTATCATTGATTATAGTTCTGCAATATATCTATCAGCATATGGTCTGCAAAAAAGCAAACTTTTCAGTCAAGTGGACAAGATAATCTTATCAGACAAGACAGACTGTATTGAAATTTCTGCCCCATGTTTAATGCGCCACCAGTGTCCGTTTGTACCTTCAGCGGAATAACAAGCTTACCGATCGATAGAAATAGTGTAATGAATCGAAGTATGGAAGGCTGAAATTTTCATGCATCCACTTCTCAAACATAATTGTCTAACCATTAAAGCCTACGGACAAAATGCCAACATTTGGTAACACATAAGGATTATGTGAAATATATGTGCTCTGGCAACGGGTGCGGTAAAAGTTAACGGTAACACTATATTGCTCGTAAGCAGACGGGTGCAAGCACAAACTTGGATATTGAAGTAAGCGGTGGCAAATACAAGAAACAACGACAGAGTGCACTACCGCAAGAAATTGTTTTCCGCATGTAAACTTGTCACCGACAAATGTTCTATCGCGCAATCATTTCCATGTGTAAATTTGTCTTTGTTCGAGATTATTTTAGATTATCTATTACTGTATCTGTGTTGTGAATTAATAAGCTTTGTAACACCCATTTCATCTACTCATGATACTGTTTCTTTTAAAAGTTATTCAGTACTCTTGTTTTGGGTGACTTCCCGTTTGTAAAAAGCTAGACTGAACAAAACAGTAGGAAATTTAGAACAGTTCATTCTCTTCCGAAGCTTGAACAAAACAGTCATAAAGTGAAAACTGGTAAATGCAAGCATTTCGTATTGACTCATCAGTACCAAATTTACAATAATACGAAACGGTTTTTTTATATCTAACAGTTAGGGAGGTGAGATGAATAGTCAGTCGGTGGGCTAGGAAAGGTCATTAAGTCCACGGAAGGATCAAGTTCACGAGCTATTGTTTCTAAACACACAGGGTCGGATTCAGTCGATTGATTTCGACAACCTCAGCAAACCGCAAGAATCTTGGATTTAAGTGAACTAATGGGACTCTGAGTAGTGTGGCAGATTTATGATTTTAGATGAGACCCAATTGTGGAAAGTTAGGGCCTCGGCTGGATTCGAACCAGCGACAGAAACACTCATTGATAATACAGTTTCTATGCTCAACAGTGGCGTTGGTGGATTCCAATGTGAACTGTTCGAGAAATCCTGCCTGGGCAGTCGATCCCCTGGATCATTTGGTGGATTCCATATGAACAGTTGGGTAACCGGGGACTCTGATTGCCTAAACTGGGTTGACAACGTTACCAGTGGTGAGAACGTGTCTTGCGACTGCGGACACTCGTTGCCTGTGCGTCTCAACGACTGCTTTTCTCCTGCAGTACATCATTCTGCACCCATTTAGGTAAATGTTCCTACACTATGGAGATCAAGCACCTCTCGGTCCTGCCTTTGTAGCTTATTTGCAGTTACATGTAAATTGGTAGACACAATGTGAGGTGGCACCGACAGGCTGATCTCTTTTGACTGGATGGACAGACAGTTTCTGGGTCCGGGCTAGTACACAGAGTTCCGCTGCGCTAACTGTTCGTTCAATCGAGTTCAATAGTCGTTGAGTTGTTTAATGCATGCTATAATCACCTTTTAAAAGGCGGTTCTATATAAACCTTCTTTATGCTCACTGTGGCCACCTGGTTGGAAGGTGGTTTTGATCTACTATACCTACCTATAAACCTTTTCGGATACCCATTAGATTGTAGTACAGACGTGATCAAGTCTAATTCCTTTGCAAGACTATCTTGTGTACAGATTCGCCTTGCTCGTATGAATAGTTTATTTACCAGCACGCGTTTGTGATGGGCCGGTGTGAAGCTACTAAAGTTCAGGTATTGACCGGACCATGTGGATTTCTTATAGATAGCTCTTTTGATAGAACCATCTTCCCGGCGACTAATGAGTATGTCCAGAAACGGTAAACAATTATCAGCCTCAAATTCACACGTTACCATCAGGTTTGGATGACAACTATTTAAACGTCGCACTAAGTTATCTATTGCCTTTTTGGAACGACTGAATACTAGCGTATCATCAACATAGTGTTTGTAGTATGACGGATTTGCTATGTCTGCCGCCAACTCTTGCTCAATCTTTAACATGAAAAAGTCTGCTAAGGCGTTCCCTAGTGGGCTTCCCATGGCTACCCCATCTATTTGGCGGTAGGACCGATCAAGGAAACGGAAACTGACGTTTTCAGTACACAGTAATAAAGTTTCCTTCAGAATATCACTAGGTAGAGGTAGCGTAGTGTGGCTTGTTTCAATGAGCTCACAAATATAATCAATTGTCTGGTGTAGTGGGACATTCGTAAACAGTGACTGAACGTCCATGGAACACAACAACTTATTAGCAAGATTGATTTTGTCCAAGTCACTGATCAACTCAAAAGAATCTTTAATGGAATAGGCCTGAAACGTTTGTTTTAATGGCGTTAGGATAGTGACTAACCAGCGTGCCAGTTTATGGTATGAATAATTAAAAGCTAGTTTGCAACAAGCTGTATGTTATGGTATTGAGCTACGTTGTTGGGGCTAGAACGAAGAAATTTAGCTGTTTGTGTGACATGCGGTATTTAATTGGCTCAATATATAACTGTTTTGCAATCACTCTATCATAGTTGGGCCAAAAGTGGAAGTGACCAGTGTAGTACTGATTGTCAGTGGATAAATTTTATCAGAGTTTGTTAACCCCTATTTATCCATTCCCACAACGGACGAACATGAGAAGCAGACTGTTGACAGACAGTAAGTACTTGTCTCGCAAGTAATTGTAGTACGCCCGTTGTCATGTTTCTGGCACACCTCTGTTTCTCCGTAATTCAGTGCAGAGATTGGATTGAGCGGTAACTGATCTCATCTGCGTGGGAAACAATTACATATGTACAAGCTTCCTAAATCTAACAATTGATTTCTACGGGTGATTTCCACTGACACAACATGGAAGCAGGAAATGTGATCTGGTCAAAGTAACCCCTATCGCTAACAATGAAAATGTTGAACAGGGAATGATGTAGAACTAATGGTATGTTTATATGTGGAGTCGTGACTGCGGACAGTGTCATCCATTCATTTTGGTTTGTAAAATCATGTGTACGCCTCCTATCCTCTTGCAGATCAGTCAGTATACCACAGGTCCTAACAAGGGTTTTTGCATCAGCTGTGCTCTATCGACTAAATACAGTTTGGGAACAGATTTCAATGAACAACAGTCTCCTTCTCGTATCAGACTATTACTCAGATTGAAAGTCACGTGCGGTGACGTATTTTCGCTTTCTTACAAACAACTGAAAGTCTATTGGTGAAGTCAAACGCAAGGTGCACATTTTGTCTGATCATATATTTTTCGTTCTTACCAATGTGACGAAGACCTACAACACTCAATTTTGACTACAATGCACCGATTGCAGCAGTGAGATTTATGACCTTGAAATGTTGAGGGCTTGGAGAATTGGACTATGTAAATTTTTTAATCATCAACGTTTTCAATTGCACACATCTGATAGCAATAAGTGGCAGACAACCAGGGGATTGCGTGACCTGTCAACTGGTTAAGATCAGTTGCATAAACTATAACCATATATATATATATATATATATATATCGAGTACTGCCAAAAACCCACATTGGTTGTAGTGTCTTACTTAAATCCGCAACTCTATTTCCTGTTTGAAAGCCAAGAGCTTCTGATAACCGAAAATCTGTGATTGGACGTAGAAATTATTGCGCTCTACAAACGGTTTGTAACTCCTGACACACAAATAGTCCGGAACTCATGGTGAGAACAGCATCCACGTAGATAGTTGATTCGTTCTGAATATACGATACTGATGTGTTAGATACTATGTTCAACCATGATGTCATACGAGCGGCGGAATTAAAAACATATAGAATGTTTCGGATGTAGCTTCAC
>JTDE01000665.1:73109-115843 GCA_014338405.1 Paragonimus skrjabini miyazakii
GTAAACATTTTGAG
Source organism: Paragonimus skrjabini miyazakii (assembly GCA_014338405.1). Classification (NCBI taxonomy): domain Eukaryota; kingdom Metazoa; phylum Platyhelminthes; class Trematoda; order Plagiorchiida; family Troglotrematidae; genus Paragonimus; species Paragonimus skrjabini miyazakii. Next base: position 73,124 of record JTDE01000665.1, read on the forward strand.
TGAGGTTTTCGTTTCTCTGATTATTGTGCCGGTAAGTTTCATGGTCAACAATTGATGCCTTACTGTTGACGATAGCACAATGCGTATGTTTTAAATAACGAAGTACCCCTTAAGTTCACCTATAACGTCAATGAGGAATAAGCAGATTGCTTTAGCCATTTGTACGTATTATATTGCACGTAAATATAATCACGTATGGTGAGATCTATTTGGCGCCGTGTATTCATTTGTCATGTGCAGTGGGCAGCGGAGATGCGCTTGACCCCGGTGAATAAACTGTGTATGGGACGATGTTCTAGAAGCACAGTCTAAATGTGGTCTCGGTATGCATCTTGCAACCGAACCATGTAGTTCCAGCATCAGTCAGACTTATGCGTGTGTATCTAGCTGAGCCTAAGACCAACAGGACAACCGAGATTAAGCAAATAACGAAGCATTAGACGGGTTTACACCCACGTGGTGATACGCAAAAGCATAACAAAACGTATTGTACATAGATAATTCTAGTACGCTGAAAACGTTTGAGTGTAAACAAAATGAGCCTGAAGATGCAAATGATATATGCGTCGTTAGAATAGTCCGCATTTGCTGTGTGCAGGTGGTTCCGCAACTGAATAAAGTGACAGTGAGCTCATATCTAATCTTCTGTAACAGGTAGACATAAAATCACACATTCAGAAAAGATGATTGAGATTGCATGGTTAAAATCTGAGAGATAGCGCAGAATTCTCAAATATTACAAACATGCCGTTACATTGACAGAGTGATTCGAATCCACCAGGTGCGACAGTATGGCACTGTTGAAAGATTTCTTTATTCTATTGTTGAGGCAAGCTGGGTGGTGTTCCCGGACTCGTTCAGATAAGCGTCTGGTGGTGCGGCCAAAATAACTGGTTCCACAGGAACAAATGAATGAGTATACACAAATTGAGGCTGTAGAAACAGGCACTTTATCTTTTAGGCGTGGGCGCAAAACCGGATTGGATGTGAAGTGGACACGTAATTTAGCAGCGTAAAATGTTGCACTAACCGCCCTTGTGAGTATACATGTGATAGTTTCGAGGGTAGTGACATAGATATTCGAATACCACCCACCGAACTCAAACAATTACTCTGTCTGTGCACTTACAGCGTGCAGTTTAAATTCAACGAAGAAATTTATCGACAGAAGAACGGTGTCGCAATGGGTTTGCCGCTGGGACCACTGTTTGCAGACGTTTTCATGGTGAAGTTAGAAAATGAACAACGGTAGACCAATGTAGTTTTTATAAGAGGTACATGGACGACATCCTTTGCGTACTTGATAACAAAGTAGATCCGACTAAGATATCGGCTAGATTCAACGCAGCACGCCGAAATTGACAATTCTCGTTGGAGACTGAAACAAATAATCAATTAGGCTTTTTGGATGTACGTCTGCGTCGCCACGCGGATGGTTCAATTCAACGCGCGATGTTCAGAAAGAGCACGTGGTACATTTCAACATTATTGTATCACTTGCTCTGGAAAGAAATCTAATCAACTGTTTGATGAACAGGGCTGTGAGAATTTGCACGGATGATACTATAGCTGAATAATCGACTTTATACGTACATTATTCATGCGAAATGGCTGCTCGGAAAGGTTCATAGACAGAGCCATGCAACAACAGAGTAAAAGGGACCAGCTATATCAAGCGGAAACGAAAACTGTACACATTGGATTACTCTTCAAGGTTGACACGCTCGCTGAAACTATCACATGTAGACTCAAAAGGGCAGTTAGTGCAACGTTCTACGCTGCTAAATTACGTGTCCACTTCACATCCAATCCGGTTTTGCGCCCACGCCTAAAAGATAAAGTGCCTGTTTCTACAGCCTCAATTTGTGTATATTAATTCATTTGTTCCTGTGGAACCGCACGACCAGACGCTTATCTGTACGAGTCCGGGAACACCGCCCAGCTTGCCTCAACAGTGGAATAACGAAATATGTCCTTCACAACTTACTTGCCTATACGTCAAACTAACTGATCATATGTTGCTTGATTCTGATCACTCTCTTGAACAAAATGTCATCATTCATTACTATACCGGACAAATATACCAATTTCGTAAAATAAATTTCAGCAGAATTCCTTGGTTAACGTTGTGTTCTTTCTGAGTTAATATTAATGGCCACATATATGTGTTTGTGCAGCCCATTATGATGTACTGACAGATTGGCTCGAAGGTAGATGTCGGCTGGTCACGTGGTTTGAATCGATAGCTTGCGTCTTCACGACCAAAAATAGAATGATGGTCAGGAATAACAGCGGTGCACACTAATTTGCGGCGTAGGTGAGTGCACTTGAACATTTGCAAAGTTCTATGGAAAACATTGACACACCATGTACTTCTTGTCCATGCTAATCATATCATGATAAAAATGTTTGTTTAGTTGTCAGTATTTGATTTCCATTCTGTATCACACGACAAGTACAACTGAAATCTAATGTGGATGTACGACCTCTCTGTGGAAGAACATGAACGCATCATATATGTGGCTAGTACTGCCGTCACTCGCATTGTCTTTCTTTTGGTTCTTTTGTATGAGTAGTCCACGGCCAAACATCAACAACCCACATATGTCATTGTTCGCAGCAGAACTAATTTACTGAACAGACACCCTTGGGACATGACGATGACCGAACAACAGCATGCTAGTCGTAATGTTTTATCGTGCTTTTTTAAACCTTCAGACGATATTGTTATATACTGCGTGATGCTAGCAGGGTCAAAGTGGTCATATAAATATTTTTAACAAGTCAGTGTGTGCTATGTTCTGAATGATCTAAAAGGGAGGCGTTCATGGAGTAGGTGGACAACAATGTAGAAACTGTCCATTTATTCACGATACAGCCACATTAAGCTGTTCCTAATGTTTAACTTTCGATAAATGTAGTGTATAGTAAGATCGGTTTCATCGTCCCCAAACTCCCAGAATCCCCGAGAAGTGAAAATTACGGTTCCAGTATCACCATATACATGTGTGTCAGTGTACCGTAAATCAATAACACCGAAGTTGGTGTGTCAAGTTAACATAATGTTAAGGAATTCTGGGCGTGGGAACTACCGGTCGAAAAGGCAATGCTCGTGATACAAGGCATGATGAGCCCACCAAAACCGCATTCCTCGGTCGTCTGATCGTTGATTATTTTACCCAGCATTCATCAGCTTTTTGTTAATACGATTCGGAAGTCGTAATAAGAAAACCGGTGAAGCTGTCAAGGAGTGTCATACAGAGCTAAACTCACCGTACAACAGGCCCACTTCAATAAACACAGATGAAAGTGCTAGAGGAACGATTGTGACAAAAACTGCAACACAACCGCAAGCCAGCCATCCAAGGAGTTTAAACATCCACGGGAACACTCTCTAACCTCGAGAACTCAAGTCAACGTTTAAATAGTCGTTTCACGTAAGTGATGATCTCATAAAGAGAGTATCTATTCTCTTGGCAGTCTCTCATTAAGTAACAGGATATGGTGGATAATGAATCATGAGGCGCGATCAAATGGATGGGCAGTTTCCGGTGAATGTCTTTCACCCTTGCACAATCGAGATATTAACTAATAATTATGGGTGTGCTACAATACAGGAACCCGCCTTGCAGATCAGATCATTCTCCACGAAATGGACATGAGCAACCGACCACATAAGCAAGCCTGTTTTGTAATTCGGCCGGGCTCGACCAAGCGAGTTTACATTGATGCTGGCGACAGAACTGGATAAATTTGGATGGAACCACTTGCTAGTATCCTATAAAACAACTGCCGGATTAACAGTTCTCAGACATTGTGGGCCACGTGCACATAATAGGCATCCACCGTAACTAACGCTTATCTATGCATTCAGTGTTCTGTGTGAAATCTCATTTTTGCTGTCAACGTTGAGATAAGTGGCCAGTGTGAAGCTTGCGTTTCGCCCCAATTGACCAATTTCTACAACCTGGCTAATCTGTTGCGCGTTTTGATCAGCTGAACTCACCTGTCTCCACGACTCAGTGCGTCTTTCAGTGTCAAGCCTTATCGCTTCTGTTACGTAGCACAACAAATCAAATGGAACGAGCATGGAATTCATGCCGTCGTTTGTGAAAGCCAGTTCTGCAGACCACATGTAACGCAACTCGTTGGTTGATCACCAGTTCCAGTGGATAGAGAAACTTTTCAGTGATTTTCTTTCAGAAAGAAACATTAAGAGTCTTACCGTCATAGTATGATGGATGCTGGTCGATTTGACTCCACTTTCACCGTGCTTTGTGAATTTTTGAATAGTTCCACCGAGTACTGATTTCCCAGTACGCCTACTTGGAAGTGAAATACATTGGTTTGTAGTGTATCCTGGGAGGATTGACCGCAGTATGCGCAAAATACACCGCGTTAGCTGATCTACTGAAAACTCAGAAATTGTGTAAAAATATACTGTTTTTCCCGTCAATTCCGACTGACAATTCGCAATGATGGAAATAACTGACTGGATGTCACAGCAGCCTATTTAGCCAAGCTGGTACGCTGGCTTGGTTCCTAGTAGACATCGGGATATTCCTCCAAATAGAAAACTAGCGATATTGTGAGTCATTGTTAAGACTAACGACTACTGACTCCAATTCGGTTAATCCAATAAAGAGATCAATGTTGTCAGCTTCGCTGAAACAGGTTGTCTCTTTCATACAGTCAGATAACTGGGTGAGCTTCTTAGTATACATTATACTATTTTTCATCTGTATATATATCTATCATCAAAGTACTTGAATTGGAGATCACATGATCCAACTATTACAATAACCACATTGAAAATCATATTAGATTTCAATCATTTCGTGGGTAAAAATGTTGAGGCTTATCAACTATCTTTAAAATGAATGAAAATGTTATGTGTACATAGAAAACATGTAATTTTTTAGGAACAATCATGTGAGAACATGAAAATCTAGACGGTTCAATAACAGATATCCGGAAACTTCACTTATGAAATGCAACATATATTCATGGCTATTTGGATGCAATGACGGAGAACATCTGTGTAAGTATTTACAGTAATTTTGCCGAAGATAAGAAGTTACCTTGTGTGGTTACAATTTGTGAAAGTGTTTCCCTCATTATTGTTCCATCTGAACATGTGCTTTCAATAGCCACAAACGTGTTATGAGCTTAGCGAATAACCGGATTGATCGAACGCTAGAGACATTTACCAGAAACAACTGTCATTCATTTCCGAACTATTGGTTACTTTAAGGCAATGAAAATGTTAGTCTCACCTCTCTGATGTGGACGAATGTTCATGGGTAAATACGTTGAAATTGGTTAGAACAAATGAACTAGCGCAAACAACAGTTTGGTGGAATAAGTTAAATCAAATGAAACAAGTGGAATGTTGAAGCATACCAAGTATTGATTGAATATTTTGTAATTTTTTTGGAGAACTGAATAAAGCTACCTTTGTTCTTCCTAATGTACGTTTCATTCAGTTCTTCCGTGAATGAGGCCTTATGCTTTCTTTCTTCTTTCGACTTATCAGATGTACATAGACTTCCATTAGCAAAGTGCAATGCTGCGCTTTAACTCTAGGGCAACCCCACTTAGGTCTTTCTAATTATTGCGTTATTCATTACAGACAATCTAGTTGAGACTGTGGATGCTTTCATTTACTTGAGTATCACTGTCACCTCAGCCTGTATCGGTATTGATGAGGTATTAGCGAGGTTGGCAAGGTCACCGGTTGCTTTCGCCACCCTGCCTGGTCGGTGGCATGGGAAAAACGTTCATTATCGCTGGAAAAATGTGTATACAGTGCTGGTGTGTGTGTTCTTTTATGCTGTTCCATGTAGAAATGTGACCTGATCGCGAGGAAGATGTTATCAAGCTTACTGTGCCTGACCATTGTTGTATCCGCCAATTAGCCCAAGAGAAGTGGACTAGTCACGTGAGCAATACCGCCGTTCGCCGGCGTGTATTCCGAAATGCTCGGGATGCGCGATCACTTGGTTAAATACTCACGTTGCACAGCCCGCGATGGTTGAGTCACATACTCTGCACGCCAGCTGAGTGCTTACTGCACCGGGCATCGTGCACTGAGTCAATCAAAGTTGGGTGATCAAGTTTGATGGTCAAGCAACAACGTGGTCAGTGAATATATGAATTCTGTCTGTTCCGGTGAGTTAAGGGTGTAGGTATCTCCTGGCTGGCTGAGGTATTCATGATCCCGAAGTCGCTGGCCGGAAGGTCCACATGAAATGACGTGCCTACATTCAAACCATTTCTAGTTCCCCGTGCGGACTTGTTTTACAATTGCGTAACCTGTATTATATTCCACGTCACTGTTGGGGTGAGCGGTGGCCAGAGTCACAGTAACTTTTGGTCAGGCTCAAAACTATTGTGATGGTGGTTGTCTCAAGAGGAATGAACGCAAATTTTCATACATTCAACCACCGCCACTTAAAGTGATACTGATGGTACTGATAAATGGATTGAGAATAACAAAACGTTACAAGCAAGTTTTAGTGCTCTATACTTCAAAAACCTTGAGTGGCCTGCCTCAAGAGTGTTGCAATGGAAATCAAATTAACAAAGGAACAGAGGTCACATGAGATTTGCCGTAGTTAGATCAGTCTGCGCTGTATCTGAGCTGATTAGTCAGATCGTTTGCCCATTAAGTGGGAGTGAACTTGGGTCTGTTGTTATTTATCCATCCACGCAACACTGCATACGGGGGTTTGCTATCACTGCTATCGGCACAGGCGTGTTGTGTGTAAACAGTGGGAACTTCAGCGCAGTATCGTTCCGCATGGGAATGCAGACCCTTGTAAATCACTCGAGCTTGACCAAAACCTACGTTGCGATTCTCTGACAGTGCATGTAGTGTGATGGCCGAATCCCTCTCTAGATTGTGAAGTTGACAATAGTCCTTAGGAAGAAACCTCGTGTACCTCTTGTGTTCGGCAATAGGTACTTTCAGTTGTCTGCTTGTTTCGTCAATGTAGGTGCCATTGCAATCACTGCATTTGATTTCGGTCTGGTCGCCCATATAAACTGACTCTATAGGGTGCGTAACCAGTCGTTGTAAGGTATCATCCAACCGAAATACGGTTCGTACATCATACTCAGACAGAATGGAATGAATTTTTCCAGATATTTATTCATGATACGGTATTTGCACAGTAGACTTGAAAGTTCGGGTCGTTTTGGTCTTCTCCTTAGTTGACATGCGCTTAATTGTGCTCTCAACAAACGCGTTTGGATATTGATTGGCGGCTAACATTTCTTCAATTCAAGAAATTTCTGTTGTTTTGGAGAGTTCAGTATTGCAAATCTTAGTAGCCCTATTGACGAGTGATTTGATGACTGTTCTCTTTATGCCGATTGGATGCGACGAGTTGAAATTGAGATACCGACCAGAATGAGTTGGTTTTCGGTACAAAAATATGATCAACACAGCCTCGACCGGATCGGAATCCTGCCTGTTCTTCGCGTATCTGGCTTTCTCTGGGATTAGTGAGCCGGCCTAAAATGAGACCAGTGAGTAACTTGGACGCAATAGACACCAAACTGATGCCCCTGTGGTTGTCACATTGACTTCGGGCCCCCTTTTTGAAAACGGGAATGACTGTTGATAGGCACCAATCACGTGGTACCTCCTCAGTCTCCCAGATCGTCTGGAGGAGTCTTGTCAGTTCTGATATCAACCTCTCCCCACCGTCCTTGAAAAAAGAAGGAGGGAGGAGGTCTGGACGAGGAGCCTTATTACGCTTTAATAACTTGAGCTCCAGGACCACTTCTGCTTCCGACGGAGGACCGTCTGGAATGCAATAACTGACTATTCGGGTCCCGTTGTCCACATGATCTGGTTGCGGCCAGCTGAACTGCTCTTCAAAATGTTCAGCCCACCTGTCAAGTCGGCGCGACTGACTGGTAATAAGTGAACCATCTTTCTCACATATGGTCTCACTTACACCGACTTGACGGCCAGTACAACCACGGATCAGGGAAAAAAGCTTTCTGCTATTCCCAGATAAAAAGGCTTTTTCCATCTCTTTTGATTGTTCGACCAAGTATTGCTCACGGTCTTTGCGCAAGCTTTCAGTCAGCTTACGTTTAAGTTCTCGACGGTCTTCATCATATTTAGAACCTCGTGATCACTCAAACCGCTGGTTAGAGACGCTATCCGAGATGGCGATGTGTCGCAGTCAATGGCGTACCTGTATCCATTCCATTTCTGCTTATTCCTCTTAGTCTTTTCTCAATAATTTTCACCCTTCTTAGTAACGTTTTCTCCTAGGATATTCCACGTCACTGTTGAGGTGAGCGGCGGCCCAAGCCACAGTACCTTTTGGTCAGGCTCATGGCTGTTATGATGATGGAATCTCCGTTTTTCATCAACTTTCACTAGGCAATCTAGAAAAGTAAGTGAATGCTCATCCGTTTCAGTTCCCAGTGTAAATACAATGCCGTTTCTTTTTGAGTTAAGAAAATGTAGAAATTGGTCACGAGCGGTCCGTTTCATGATTACGAATGTGTCATCTACATATCGCCACCAAATCCGTGGAGGGCAGATAAATTCACTCATCACTTGTGTTTCCAGGTATCCGGGGAAAAGATTGGCTACTGCAGGTGCAACAGGGGAACCCATCGCTACACCATCGGTTTGCTTGTACAATTTTTTTGTTGAATGTGAACAAGGTTGAGTACAGGCAAATTTCAAGACCCGATACAATTTCGGAAGGTGACAAATTAGTACGTGCATCCAGAGAGTCGTCAATTTCTAATAACTCTTTAACTAACATCAATGTCAAGTTTTACTTGTACACTCGTGTAAAGAGAGGTACCATCAAAACTAAGAAAAGTTTCATCATTACACAATGTCACATGTTCGAGTTTGTCAACAAGATCAAAAGAATCTTTAACGTTGCTTACCAACTTGTTTTGCAACGGTTTGATAATGCGACTGATGAACTTAGCCAGCTTGTAAGTTGGACTGGTGGTGTAGTCAACAATTGGTCTTTTGGGTATTCTTGTTTTATGCACTTTTGGAAGGCCATAGAAACGCGAAAGACGATTATTATTCGGAATGAGCATGAACCAGGTAGACTGCCCAAGATTTTCTTTGATTCCTCACTGATCTCTTCATATGGTTGAGTAGGTAAATGCCCTAACACTTTCTTTTGGTATTCTTCTTGATTAAGAATCACTGTGATGTTGCCTTAATCGATCTTAGTAAAGTGAATCGGACGATCCTTCTTGATTAAACCAAGAGCACTCCGATCTGCAACGGCTAATTTTGAGACAGTAGACTGTTGTCGTTGAAAAACGCTTGCAATTCGGAATCGTGCTTAATCCGTAACATCTTTGACCAGTTTGCTCAATGCAAGTTCAATTTTGGAAATTATGTCCATTAGCTCGAGTTGCTTCTATTGGGTGACGAAATTGGGTCTTTTTTAAGCACGCTTGTCTCGTTCATAGTGAATGGTCAAAGTGAGAGATGCATAGTGGCCCGTACTACACTAGGGTGACAACGTTTGTGCATCGACGACAACGATCAAACATTTACCACTCAACTTGACTCAAAATCTCCAGCTACGAGATTGAACTTTCCGTCGGGATAACAGCAGCTTCGTCATATTTTACGTTGAACATATCTCAGGCCGGTTTTTTAGCTAAGACAACCGACACCAATTTATTGGTTTCCGCACTAATTGAAAAACAACACGAAAGGCGGTGGCATCAAGAAACAAGTAAGCGTCGTGTGTTAGATTTCTGCCCATAACACACGAAATCAGTCATTCTCACAATTAATAGATTGACCGTTAATTTTTTCTAACAGAGAGGTCTTCACTGGAAAGCAAAATAGATAGAACGTCCAGTGAGTAATGTTTTTACGCAACGGATTAATCAGAATTTATTGGGAATTGTTGTTAACCAATGCGTCCGTAACTTCATTGTAAGATGTCCAGGCATGCATAGTTGCCTTCAACTTGATTGTGTTGATCACAGGACCTCTCTTCAATAATAGGTTCATGGCATCAGTAACTAGTATCTGCTTCGTTCAGGTTGGACTGTCAGAACCAGGCCCATCATTATCAGTTTACACGCACTGGTGCCATCAGCTCCATAAAACACTACAAGACTTGTTGCCATGATCGTTTGGTTTTGTAAACCTAACAACCTAGGTCGTTGACATGCTCTGATGGCGATCAGTCAAAGTACGTTAGTGCGAACAACCGATATCTACATGTGTTTGCAATCCCCAGGCCAATCTGGGTGCCAAGCTTTTGGGCTGGTCATTGTCGTCAGCGCGTGTGGATCAGTGGGGTTTTCTGGATAATGGAGTTAAACTGTATTCAGGCGATCGTTTTTGAGTTACATTTCGAAGCGGCTATGATAACCAAACAAGCCGACCGATAAGCCTCCATAATGAGAGACTGCTGGTTGACATCGTTTTGGGAAGAATCAGTGAAATGCGAAATACTGAGATGAACTTGTCACTTTCTGAATTTGATAAAATGATGAAAAGCAACCACAACGACGAAATGATCATCCGAGTGTTAAAGTATTGCAACTCTTGTTGAACTGAGAGGTGTATTGAGGATGAGCCCATTGAGCGACTTGTTGCGGTCAAATCGGACGAGCTCATTTTGACCCCAAACTGCTTCTGAATGACCAGTGAAATCTAGTCAGATTCATAAGCAACCCAATAATGTGTAAAAGTACTTCAAAACTAACTGAACTCAATAGTGAAGTCAGAAAGAATAAGTGACATTGTCAACATTCAGTGCACTTCGTTGCATCTCATCAAATGCATACCGCGGTCTGTATGTGTGTTTATAACAGAGCTTAGTGAACATTGCAAAATTACAAAACAGATTCAGTCAGCATATACTTGCACTCACAGTCCCATGTCAGCTGACAGGGCAACCTGACAGTTGTTCAGTCAAACATTCAATCAGCAGATTGGTAGTTCCATTCTTGAGTGGCCAGTGTGGTTGCATAACGCATTTTAATGGCCTACTGCAAGTTTATGTGAAGCTTACCTGACAGCAAGTGTCGAACGGAGTACATAACTCCTGCTCTGCCTCGTTACTTTCTGATCCAACACTCGCATAAAGACGCAGTATCGTTAAATTTGGCATTGAGTCGTAACAACATTTTCAATGACAATGGATAGTGTGGACTGGATAACCACTTGTGTTCGGTAGAATATTCTTTCTACAACCACCGAACAAATAGTTGTGACTGACTGGCGGGGTTCTGATTTTTGTAAGGCACTTACAAACACTGCTTCACTTTCGAAACTGTAAGGTTTACTAAGACAGCTAACTTTTGTTACGAGAGTTCCTCAAGGGGATATATCGCGAAATGGTTAAAACAAATGAAGAAACAACAACCTCAATTCAGTGAATCCGCTGCTCAAAAGTCCATATGACCAATTTCTAGAAGCTTCATGATAACGGATGTCCACTTAGCATCCTGAACCCGGAGCTGCTGGCTTTTATCGAAGCTACTATGACGAGAATTGATCAGTAGGTGATATGCTCAGATAAGTGGATGAAGCAACCTATTAGGCCGCCATGATGTTGATGATGCTCAGTTTAATTGTATTCGTGTCCCTACCCTGTCTTTCCCTATTTTTGTGTGATATGTACCCTTGATGTTTTATCTGTGCGACCGTCCAAGTCTTAAGGTCAAAAACCTTCATCCTAGGGCGTAGAGGTGTGTGACAGATCCGGATGACGTAGTCGGATTGCGACCGCCTCGGCTATCGACACGATGTGGCATTTGACAACGTATTAGACCACGTTTGAGACTTAGCGGTACGTAGCTATGGAAGTGCGGATATTGACCAGTCCATGTTTTCTTCCTAAATACGCTACTCTGTAGTGAACCATCTGGTCTGCGTATCAGTGCCACATCAAGAAAAAACATTCGTCCATTTACTTCTTTCTCCAAAGTGAATTTAATGTTGTTATGAGCCTTGTTAAAAATGTCTAGTAGTTTCTGCGGGTCTTCCAAACTGTCTACTACGCAAAAGATAAGTCTACATATCTTCGGTAATAGCTTGTTTCTCTAATCACATCATTCAACTTGTTTTCAAGCATGCTCATGAAGATGTCGGCAAAACCTGGTCCCGGTGGAGAGCCCATAGCAACACCACCAACCTGACGGTATAGCTCTCCGTTAAACTGTTAAGTTGGTGATTCTCAATATAGTCACATGCAAAATTAATGGTTTCTGTCAATGGTACTTCAGTAAACAACGATGATACATCAAGAGACAGCAGTTTCTTGTCCGTTACGTTAAGGTATGCCGAAGAGTCCACGAATTCGAAAGTATCTTTCAAACTGTAAGTAATTATTTCTTTATTCACGGGTTCCAGGATTTCTACTAGCCACTGTACAGCTGCATGCTAAAGGGAGTTCCATATGTCAAGTATCGGTCTGAGTGGTATTCCGTCCTTTTATATCTTAAGCAGACCGTATGACCGCGGAATACGAGATCCTGCTGGACGTATACGATCAAATACATAAAAGCTAATGGAATCAGCTTGTTTCATTCTGCGCAGCATGCGTGATAATCCATTTTCGATCGCTAAGTTCTTATCTTCACAAGCCTTCTCACTGCGCAACTTCGTTCTATCCGACAAGATGTTTAACTGCAATCGAAAGTGGTTGAGAGTTTACATATGATAATTCGGTCGTGCCTAACGTTAGGTCAATGGCGCAGTAGTAAACACGGTTGTCTCATGAGCAGCATGTCCGTGGTTCAAGTCCCGGCAGTGGCGATTATATGCATTACTGACGAGCTCTAATGAGAGCGAAACTCGAGTCTAGTGCTTCTTTTCGAAAGGGGCCGACTGGAAAGTTTATGGGACTGCGACAGCTGCGATCAATTTGGGGTGATGTTCGGATAGGAACACTAAACTAGGTAGTACTTTTATTGCACCGTCACTAGCATTCCCGAAGGAGATAGAACCAATGACCATGTCGGACGTTTGTCGTAAGGAGCTATTTGAGTCATTCCAAGTCAGGCGCTGTATCGGACCTAGATCGAATACACATAGTCCCTTCTCGCGAAATGTTGGGCCGACGGTCAACAACGTCGAGACATGTTGCACATTACACACGACAATTTATAGAAGTAATTGACCTGAATGTATACAGAATTAGTTCAACTAGCCAATAGAAGAACATGTACAGGCAAGTTAGTTTTAGTTGTCCTGATGGGTTTACCAAGATGGTTTGGTTGTCTGAACTTCTACCTGTCAGCTTATGCTCCTCGGCGATGAATGCGTTCCTTGCACAATCAACCTGATTGATGATGTGAGTGCCAGAACTCTTTTGTCCGATTAGGTAATTGTCCTCTAGTTATCAGCACTGAGGCTTATAACTGCCAACCTTGGCTTTAGAATAATCATCACACAAGGCTGTGGGTTGATTTAGACGATCACCATACTGATCCAGCCAGGTTGACCGAAATGGCAACAACGACTGCGTGGAAATGATGCAAGTATTCCAAAGCTTCACAGACGCTTGGCTCAAACAAGATCCAAAAAACCTGTTAGGTGGTTGGTGTCTGAGAAGATGTTCTGTCTAAATCTACTTATTTATGTCTACCATTTGAATAAACCTGTACCTAATGCTTCATTCTCTGCAGTGCTTAGAAAACTGAAATTGTTGAAGCATACAATAAACCATTCATGTTGTGTTTCGTGTACACGCTAATTCAGCAACAATACCCGGAGTAGTATTATATGCCCAGTTTTCAGAAAAGCTACTTTCATTTATGCGGCTTATTTTGCACTTTCGCTGGTCCATCGAACGGTGTTAATTTCCTTAATATACTGGGTCTTGTTCGGAAAGACAGCATCCAAACTTCAAGCTGCCTTCAAAAGTATCGTAGTAGAGTCAACTAAGGTTACCGAACCTCACGCAACATTCCCGTATCTCGTGCTCTTCATACCATTATTCATTCGGTTGAAAAGATAACGCAATCCTTATTTTTACCGAGCAATCAGAATTTGGCTATTATTCGGAAAACCACTTACAATTCAGTGCATACTTCACAATAGTGTCTGATTCGCCGGGCATGTGCACATGTTCTGATCAATCTGTTCGGCCACGTTATGCACATGGGCAGCTATGAGCTCATACGACTGACAGCCTCGTTTAAATCAACTGTCGATTGAACCGCTATATTCACAACATCTAAGTGTCAAGTGGTTAAAACATTTTGTAATACTCGGAATTACAGACTTCGATTAGCCCTATCAATCGTACGCGGATTGAAACCTCTCACGCAAGTAATAAGGAGAAGACCTCGTACTGGTTGCAGTAAGCAGTTCTTATTCGTGAGACAAGAAGCCGAATTTATGGATGTATAACAGTATTAAAGAAATCATAATCTAGCACTGGCTGGTCGTTTCAGCACATACAAAGTCACAAACGGAACGTTAATTGGTGCAATACAGAACAAAGAAATAAGTGAATAACAGAAGGTATAACATTGAGACTGGTTGTCCAATCCTGCTGTAGTATCTTGTTAGAGCGCCACCCTGTTACCGTCCCAAAGCGCCTCCGTCGTGAGAAAGAAAAAAAAACTATTGACTCAGTCTTACTTAGCGGAACTGTTCAAATCGGTTGAAGCTTTTTATACCGCTATGCACATTTGCGATCCTAACTCTTTCTCGTGATGTGTTGGGAATGTGTGGTCATGACATGCCCTATAAATACATTGTAATTGTCGCCTTTGCCGCACACGTTTTGGGGCGGAACAAAACTCTTACTTTGAACGCATCTTTTGGCTTGTCTTGGGAGCTAATACGGAACAGTCGCGGTAATATTCGGGATGGAGATTTCCGTGTGAATTATTAACGGGAGAAGAATCCGAATTTTGCCAAGCGCATTACGATAACAAGGACGAACCAGAGTATCGTTTAGAAGGGTTTACGATAATTTGGCGACGGAAGAACCCACAATGTCAATAACGTTCGAGCAGATGCAAACTCTCTTTCAACAACAGCAGAAACAATTCGAGCAAGCGCAGCTAAAACTGATTGAAACACTGACGCAGAAGCTGAGTTTCCTGCAACCGACGGCGGGATCCAACGGATCCGTCAAACCTACAGCAGAATCTCTGATCAGCTCAATCAGTGAGTTCTATTTTGATCCGGTAACTGGCACCACATTCGAGTCTTGGTTCAAAACGTATGAGGATATTTTCAAGGTGATGATGCTCGGAAGGTGAGGCTGCTGCCTCGCAAACTTGGTACCTCATAACACGAACGGTACACCAACTTTAACTTGCTGAAGAATTCAAGGGATTTCAGCTTTGATGAAACTACACAGACGCTATCCCAAATCTTTGGCGACCAGTCATCCCTGTTCAATATACGCTACCAGTGCTTGAAGCTCGTGAAGTCGGCAGATGATGACTGAGTAACGTACGCTGGAATAGTCATTCGAGAGTGCGAACGATTCAAGCTTCGAACAATGACTGAAGATCAACACAAATGTCTGATTTTCGCTTGTGGACTCCAGTCACCAAAAGATACAGATGTTATAACACGGATTTTGGCGAAAATAGAACAATGTCCCGAAATCATCCTGCAAGATATCACTGCCGTATGCCAACGCCAAGTGAACCTGAAGCATGACACCGCTATGATCGAACAAAGCAGTCAATCAAACGTCTAAACGGTGTCCTCAAAGGTCCCTGTCAAGGTTGCACCAATGTCGGAACGCGACAACTGAAGGAAACCTCCTACACCGTGTTGGCAGTGCGGTGGTTGGCATTATGTCCGACATTGCCCATTCAAACAGTGTCGATGCTTCCATTGCTCCCAGCTGGGCCACAAAGATTGAGTTCACTCTCGCATTGACCTCACAGGACGACAGTATACTGTTTGTCTACTCATTGTGCTATTCTCAACCGATCGTCTTCGGTTCGCTCGATCCTACACCAGCATTAGCCAAGTGAACCACACCTTGTTTTGACATGAACGTGTAAAGCGGAAAACCACGTTGTACGTACCGGAGCGGACATCTAGGTCTTCTGCTCGTTCTGGTTCAGTTAGGTGGTTGAATTTTCACAACGTGGTACGGCTACTGGCACAGAGAAAGCTGAGGTGGCACAAACAGTCGTCTAATCAATCACGTCGATGAAATCAGACATCGTGTTTTGCCATAACTGGACCGAAGTCAAGGTGTGATAGATAAGAGGATCATTGACTTGGCCCGACTAGTATGCGGCTACATTTTGCTGGAACAAAAGTGACTGGTAGGATTTAATTACACAAGATTCGTTGATATACATTTCATATAATACGCTTGGCAGCTTCGATAAGGATTAACCTGTCACAGTGACCGAAGCCAAAGAACACCAGCGCCTTAAACCCTTACCCCAAGTGGCCTGCACCGCACCACTTGCCGTTCCACTCACACATCACATATCCGGTGTCAACCCGAAGGAATGAGACCAGTGGATGTGTGAGTGAGGCCTGTTTTTCCAGCCAGCCAATGTGGGTCAGCCAATTGAATGGATAGCATCAAATGGAAACCCTTATCTCTCAGAAAATAAACACACAGAGAGACTGTAATGACAAGATATAAACGGAGAAGAAAGATATGTAAAATATAATACAACAAGCGACTGCACGTTACTGCATTTCAGAAAGGGCAAAAGTGAAGAAAAAATTGCAGATTGGATTGCGAAAACAACAGGCAAACCATTCATCATTCAATACATCAACAAAACCCGGGAAAATAATGGGTAGAAGATTGCAGACACTCATGTTTCTCAAAAGAGGAGATAATTAGTTGCCCAACGACCATGGTCTTGGTCGATGCAATCATTAGCAACCATACAATGGATATGTCGATATCACCTATTTGAGCCGAACGTACTCGTCGTCTTTTAGTCGACGGTGCACTGTGAGTACGCTGGTGACCTACTAATCGAAGGCGGCCAACGCATTCGCGACCCAACACATCACAACGCCATGTAGCCATGTCACCACAACCTGTGTCATCGATGGTTCTTTTGCGTACCGCGTGCTATCGTTCTTCATAGAACAAAGACATACAGGCATACATAGGTGTCCAATAATTCATCTTCAAAGCGAAGCAACTATATAGCGAGTTTATAAAGAACACCATGGACGTTGAGGTCCGAGGAAGCACGATCAGCCAACTGTGCTGTTTTTGCTCATTTGGTTCGAAATGGGCACCAGATGAATATTAATCAAGCCTACCATGTGGTCCATCGTTTGCCAGGTAACTTATCGAAGACCATCCGAATGAGAAAACACTGTACAGTTCAGACTATCGGCATCAAGTATTATGTCACCAATGGTGGTATGTTCAGGCACTGAAGATACCATGACCACAAATCCACCGGACCGACAGTCAATCTGTATAGTCAAACCAATGAACGAGCGTGACGTACTGGATCAATCAAGCCATGACGAGCTGATTGAACAGTGACCCACTTTCCCTGTAATGAGTCCAATCGATATGTCGATCTAACTCTATAACCTCATTAAATAATTTCACCAGCCTGAGGATGGATTGTCGATAATATATATTCTCCTATGTCTTTATTCTCATTGTCACAATGGACGTAATTGACATGATAATATCATATAGACTATGGACAGTCTGATCTAATCGTTTTAACCGTATCCCATCCGAGTTGAACGGATAAATGTGATGAGGATAAACATGAACCTTATGAGAGAAAGACGGCTGTACCACCAACAGAGAAACAATTTGAACTTAAGAATAATTTCATCGCAATCATCGGTTAAGAGATATTGAATCCGCAAGAACAGATGAATTCTGAATCGCACCACAGTTTGCCGCATTTTCGATTGCCCAAGCTTTTATTCGGAGGTTTGCGACATGACTTAATGTTGACGGTATTTTTGGGAAAAGGCACTTTTTCCCCAAAATTCGCACTATTTGCAAGGAAAATGGATTTCTTCATTTTCTGATAACTAGAAAGCCCGCCAGAATTTTGGAACGTCCGAGAACTTGTACTCGCTCCTGATTTGTCCATTCGGCGACCTAGGCCCAAGGCCACCGTAAACCTATAACTACAGTTACTGTAAATCGCAATTTTGCTTTCGGGCTGAACAGCAAATAAAGCTTGTTTGAAGGCTGTCTTTTTCCTTACTTGTTGGGGGGTTCTAAGCTGCGAGAGTTGCGTTCCGATATTTGAGCTCTGATTTTCGCACCGTTGCGTTCGTTCGTGATAGAGATACAGCTCGCGGTCTTTGCGTTGTTCTTGTAATTCTCTATCAGGTGGGGGTCGTAACAGTTATTTATTTGAACAGGTCTTTTTAAAGATGACGATCAGAAGAGATGTATGATTGTTTCAAATCTTGTTATTGGGTTCAAAACTTTATCGACTAGAATAAGGATAATAGTTTTTTTCGGATAAAGCGGTCGTCTACTTCACAAACACAATGAACTGCAATAGTTATGGTTACTTAGTACATAGTGTTCCAATAATCGCACTATGACTTCAGCTTGAGAATAACTGGAAGCTTTGAAGTATTTACAGAGGTTGGTGGGATCTTTTTGATAGAACAGTGAACACCTCTACTTAATTGGACCTGTTGATGAACATGTTCCTGATAGCTGGATATACAGAGGTAAGCCGATCTCATAGCCATGAAGCATGTGAACCTGCAAATCTAGACTTCTCTTTTTACAGTCAGCTGACAAATAACACTATCGGTCACTAACATGAACGTGAAAAACATCTGGAGGAGATATTCGGATAGCTTTTTGGTACATTCTTATTCAGGACGCCAACAGTATATGGGAACAACTATTGTCGGTAGAGTTCACATTGGTGTGGACATCAGTGAAAGACACTGGAATGTTGTGGGTTCCCATCCATATAGATGCATTATAATAAATAATGCTCCATTATATAAGCACTGTTGTCAAGTAGTATGGCAGGTTCACTAATAATACTGAAACTTTTGCCGGATTCGAAGGATGAAGAGAAACAGGGTTTCCAGACAAGACAAGTGATCTGAGAGGTGAGCTATTGGATCAACTCAGTAGCTCAGACATTTCACACTTAGACTGAGTGACCCATCCAACCCATTAAGGCATATGGAATCTTCCAAATGATCCAGGAAAATGAGTGTCCAGCCATGATTTATTGAATATCTTTGCAGAACTGAATTCCTCCTAAAGGTGTATCATTGTCTAGTCATTTTGGAGAATGTACACAAGGATTATTTAAACCAGACAATTTAAAATAAATCGGTTTATGAAAGGGCGCATCATGTTCGTATCACGTAAATAGTGATCGACCCTTCAAATACATACTGTTGTTACAAATGATTCATTGTAGCTTTTTGCCTGATGCGGGTGAACGAGTTTCTTCCGGATTTCATGGCTTCCTATAATTAGGTAGATGAAAATGTTGACCCTTATAAACAAGAACTTTGTTGTGATGAATCTGTTGTATATGAGAAAGCCGGAGGCAACGACAGTGACTAGTTAAAAGAGTTTTGTAATCATTTGGCGCCAACGCCAAAAAACTGTACGCAGTATGCAAACATTTTGTAGTAACATACAACATAAAACGCAGACAAGAATCTAGGTTGTTATGTGTAACAACCTTGTCCGATTGAAATTTCGCCAGTTTGTCTTGTTGTCATTGTGTCCAACACGGTTAGACATTCTGGCACAACAGCATACGTCTCGTTCGGAACTGGTAGATTTTGTTTTAATCACAGTTATCTACCTTCCCAGTTGCAAGTTATGTTCGTCACCTTCGAGTGGAATGCTGATTTTTTGCAACTCTACATAAGTTCATGGTCGAGCTTGAGGTAGATTGATAAGCTGACAGTAGACATCACATGTAGATTCTTTTTGGGGCTGTCTGTTAGACATTGTAAGGTGCACTGCCAAAATGCCCACTATCACTGTCTGCCAAGTGCAATTAACCGTTGCTATTAATGCCATGGTGAAGATATCATAAACTATTGAACAATTCTGGAACTTTCCTAAAATCTAGGTCACTCGAAATGTTTTGAAGATGGCATATTCAGTGACTACGATAGGACGGTTTTGAGACTTTTGTGTGGACACCAGAATGTACACGTAAATTGAAGGTTTGAAAGTTCGAGTAAACGACATCGCACATCTTGTGAGACCGGTTACCCTTGTGAAAGTTACCTATTATGCAAGGTATCGGATATGGCAGTTCAGTAAACTTACTCCACTCCCTGAGATAACAATCTCGATTGCAGAATCTGTGTTAACAGTATCTGTTTGCTAGCAGGTTAACGGAATTTTCCGTCATGATAGTGTGACTGCTTCATATACCCGGAATTGACAAATACAGAAGTATTCTTCTGAACGACCTTTTCCACACCATAGACGTCGTCACTGACCAGTGCAGGCGTTGGCGCATGAGAAACTTGCCTTTGCTGTCATATCATGTGGGTTCGATGCTGAAAATCTCCTAATCACATTTTCTCATGTTACAAAATGAGTTTGTCACAATTTCTTCAGACCGATTAACAAACGTCGGTACATCCCGAGACAGTTCATTTTGCGACATCCCGATCAAACTGGTGCCATGGGCAACTCACATGGGAACAAATCAGCTTCTATTTGAATGCAGGTAACACAAAATTCGTTTGAACTTGCTGTTTTTCTTTTCTAATATGATCGGTGTTTTTGAACCGAGGCTCAGATTTATGTCACAAAAATTGACCGTAAAGTTTACCAAGCTATTTTGAGCCATAAATATTGATGTTTCAGACCCATTTCCGTGATTTGCTTTTCACAAAGGTTTTCACATTAACGTTTTTCATTACGACAGGCTATATGTTTGCCCGTTCAGACTGTTTCATTGGATTAACTCATGGCAGGGGTGCGGCACCTGCCATGAGTGGTTCCACACCGACTGTAGCGGACGTAGCGGATAAATGCGCGTCATCAAGGAAACGAGAGTTGGAATTTATGTTTGTGACTTTTAAAAATGTGTTTCCTAGTACGTGTTGTGAGAATGTAACTCGTAAAAGCTGATTATTCACTCTGAGACGCGTACTACGAACACGGTGTGCTGCTGAGAAGATTAAAGCATCAAACTCTGGCTTCTCTGACCAACCAGCAGCACAAAACGCTGAGCGAAGTTGCTGAGTTACATGTCATAAATTTACTGCTGATAACCATTGAGGATGCTATAACGCCGTTGAAACAAGCAGTGATGCATGCGGTGTGAACTCCCAAAGATAGAAGTGAACGCGGTATTCGCTTCTTAATATGGTAACCTGCCCAACAAGCAGCCAACTATTGACATCCGCTTTCTGCGGTTGTATGACCCCATATTGAGTGGCTCACTGCCCAAAGGACCGAGGCTGCATATGACCTAGTGTTAACCCTCCCCAGATCAAAGTGAACTGAAGAGGTACTGCCCCTGGATAGATCTGTTGAAGAAGGAAAATCGGTGAAAGCTTCACTCCGCAGAACGAATCTCATAACAGATCACGAAACCCCTTATCGTCCTTCAAGGTTCAGTGATCCCAGAGCATAGATTATAACTGCAAGGATGTCCCGGAAAATAGTTCCTAGATTCTTTATGTGCATGCGGCCGATGATACTGCAACTGTCAACGAAGCTGTCGCTTCATATAAGAACACCAAATCATTCACATCGTGTGTGCCTGTGTGTTCCGCTTTTGAAATGATGGTAGATATGCCATTAATTAAAATACACCCAGTCCATAATGTAACCTGAACCATTACAAAAACGCAGTAAATGTCACAAGACACGCACCAATAGTACGCAGAAAAGTAAAAGAGTGTTCCTGGGGCCAGCCACCGTGCAATGTAGCCATATGGTTGAACTTCTGGTATATGTCGGTTTCTAACACAGCCAAAGATGGAAGACTATATCGTCCACAAAATGGTTTTTAGAGAGGGTCCTTTAGAAGAACACCGTCATTGAATTAGACCATACTGAAAGATGTGGCACTCGCACCTACTCAGTAAACTCAGTTGTTCGAATTTGTTTTGCAATGATTCACTCTTATTCACAATATCACCTTTGTCCCTGTGAACGGGGATGATGGTTTTAATAAGAATGAATATGTTGAACTGCCACACTATCAGAATACTCCATAAGAATGATTGACTCAAGGCGTTCGACAAAATTTGTCTTTCGCTACTTACTTTCATACTAATTTCTACAGAAAACGTTGTCCCATTTCCAAACTCTCCATGGTTTTCACTTTAGGTGTCGTTGTGACAAGTTTACTTTGAACCGCAGTCTACACCATCAATTTATTATGATTTGTAAGTTTTCAAAACGACGACAACTGGCATCTCCAGGTTATACATCTCAGAAACGTGATTGACACCAGGAGTAAGTTGAAATTATATATGTATCCATGGTCAGTCTGTCCATTGTGCTGCTGTTGGTGTAAATGATGGGTAGCCATTTAAGTTTGTCATAAGTTGCTCCTAGATTTACGACAATATTGGCACTCCTATGTACGATTTAGTTTGGTTACAACTCAAGTTTCTTAGCCACTATTCGTTTTTCCCTGGAGTTATCTACTGCTTACCTTCGAGCTCGTTCTCGGGCAACAGGGATCTTCTGTCTCACGCCACCCTGCTCCCACTTGTTCTAAACATTTGATATTAAAGAATCATTTTTCAGAAGACCCCATAGTCTAGCTTGCACACTCAACTCTGTCATAAAAAAGTAACAAAACACTGGGATGTAACACGACATCCCACAAGGCAAATTATTCTTTTCAAGAAAGTCGTTATCACTGGAAGACGTCATTATGTTGATCAGGTTAACGTGTATGTTCAGTTAGTCCACGGCGTCCATTTAATGTTTACACTCGGTTTCATTTGCCATTAGATTTAGTGGTTGACTAAAATGCGGTTGGTCCTTAATTTCACTCTAAAGTAGGTTAACTGAAATATCTTTATGTGAACGTCATCGCAACTGCCTCCGACTACCAATAGATAAATCGTATGATATACCATGGTGACGTGTCATACGTATCACATTAACTGGCTCTAAGCTCATCCCTTACATTCTGAATAAGAAATCACCGTCTCCTCACGTGCTAAATTATTCGTAAGACCGTAATAATCGAATCGGTCCAAAGACGATGTGGTTATTCCCAAATTACGCAGTTGGTGTAGACTGAAGAACCGGCAAAGTTGATTGCGTTTTGAAATTGTGTGAACAAACGAAAAGTTGCTCTCTAAATACGTATACCATCGTTATCTCCTTTGTTATGTCAATCCAACAGTATAATCATTTCTGATGAGTTCTTCAAGAATCAGTACGACGTTTCTCAACTTACCGCATTCTTTCACACCGTCTATTCTCTTATCGACACAGTTATTAGTGTGTGGTATATCAATTTTCTTTTAGAGGACCAGCTCCTTTAAGCTGACGGTTCCAAACAATGTACGTCTGAGCACAATGAAGGAAACACTTCGCGTAGTTACTAAGCCAACATTTTTATACTGATTGTTATCGCAAGCTCCAATCAACATTGTAATTGCGCATGTCTGGTTGCAAGAACAATGAACTCTCACCATTCGTCCACTGAGATGTTAAACTAATCTCGCGCTGTCCGTCAAAGGTCGACTCCACACGATTCCGAACCATTTACGGTACCTCACCGTGCAATCTATCCATGCTTTCTGACACACTTCCATCGAAAAGAATGTACGCATGGTAAGCTCAGATTGACTCCAAATGCAATCTGACTTATGTCCTGATGTGTCCAAAGAGTATTGGTAAACCTCGCCCGAAAATGGCTGATCGTCCGTCTGACGTTAAATTAAACATCACATCTTCATTGGATGTGACCGTACATGTCCCATAATTACTTACTTAGGCGTGTACGCTTCTGTGCTAATCACTCTCTCGACACCGCATAGTCAACATGATTGGACGGTACATAAAGTAATGTGAACCACAAATACAGTTGTGTGTTCAAAGCAGTGTCTGACAGTCAAAGCCCGAAACAGAGTCCAACAATGTCAGTGAATCCAACTCGAAAAAAATCGTCTGTATCGATACTAATCACTCATGACTGTGTTCATTTTTGGCAACCCTATTAGCTATTAACACTACCACGGTTACTACGTAGGTTCAGTGTAGCGTATTAAGCCAAACGGCTGTTTATTAGTACGCCACTCGCTAGACAACACGGCAAAGTCAGACAGACATCACAAATCCGTTTGTGTACTTTACTATTTGTGAATTTTACCCTATTGTCTTCTCTCTCATTATGTCTGGGTTAAGCATTACCCGTTGAATCAGGGCAAGGCTGTTAATTGCTGGTGACACATACCACGTTAGATATGAGTTACAGCATTCGACTGCCGGACATCATTCCTTCATATGGACTCAAATCGTTTCTCGTTGTTTGTTCCTGTTATACACTTCATTCTCCAAATTATTAATTGATTTAAATTTGGATATTTGACACAATAAAATATAAAATTAAAATAAAAAATGATAATAATAAAAGATAAATACTGATGAGTAGTAGGGGATCTAGGTTTTCATAAAAATTGAATATCACCCACAATTGATCTCAGCTGTCGCATTCCCATAGACTTTCCAGTCGGCCCATTTCGAAAAGAAGCACTAGACTCAAGTTTCGCTCTCATTAGAACTGGTCAGTAGTGCATATCCCCGCCACTGCCTGGACTAGAACACCGACCACGCTTACATGAAGCAACCGTGTTTACCATTGCGTCACTGACCTCACATTAGGCACAACCGAATTATCATGTGTGAACAGTCAACCACTTTCGCTTGTGAGTAAAGATCAGGTTGCCCGATCGTCTCGATAGAAGATACAGTTACTGTCTGTTAACGTAAATCGATGACCCCTCGACCAGGGCTTCTCTTCAAGTTGAAATCACAGAAATCATCGACTTGGTGAGTGGTATTTGATTATTGGTGGGTTAACAGACAGTAAATATGTCTCATCTCGAGGCGATCGGGCAACCTGATCATTACTCATAAGTGAAAGTGGTTGAGAGTTCACATATGATAATTCGATCGTGCCTAATGTGAGGTCAATGGCGCAGTGGTAAACACGGTTGCTTCATGAACAGCGTGTCCGTGGTTCAAATCTCGGCAGTGGCGATGATATGCACTACTGTCCAGCTCTAATGAGAGCGAAACTTGAGTCTAGTGCTTCTTTTCGAAATGGGCCGACTGAATATCCTATGGGAATGCGACAACTGCGATTATTTGTGGGTGGTGTTCAACTTTTATGAATAAATACATAATTTAAAATAATAGAAATACATTTAAAAAATACCAGGCTGTTTCGTTCTTAAACGCATAAGAATGTTGAAAGGTTACTATGATCTCTGGCAACATAACCAGAAACCAGAATATTCAATTTCATTCTCAACAAAGGACAAATAGCCCCTCTGTTAGTGATTATTCTAAGTTGACTAACTTCAATGGGACATTTGAAACTGTCATTTTTCGCTGGCCGTGCTGACCACGAAGACAGCTACCTAGTCGGTTTTAAGTATACTTCCATCCATCGTCCTCTGTTTCCAGAACTCTACTAGGGCTTTCCAAAACTCGTGCTGTCTGTTCGTCATCGTAACTGCCTAGAATGGGTTAGAAACGCAGTCATGCTCTGATCTTGCTGTACACAGATTGTAATGGTGCTCCAAAGTGCAACCACGTGTGGCACAAGTCAATCTAAGTGTGCATGGTAGGATGAACACGCCTGAGTGGTCGTCAATACCACTCTGAACTTTCTACATTTTATTCATGCTGGCTTGTTGGGAAAGAAAATTTTATTGTTCATTGATCAGGCGCAATTTTCCAACTGAATGATAGCTCGCTTGTGAGATGAAATTCGACTCTCGATCCTCATAGGTGAATGCACTGTAAATCAACTCCGATCAATGGACTAGTTAAGATTGTTGAGATTTGCTAGCTCATTCCACTTTTCAGTCCTGATGTGACAACTTAGCAAGTGACGGAAAATTTGGAATTGAACGATATAGCGTGAGCAATGAGATTTATTACAAACTATAAAATAAATTCTCACGTAAGTATCGAAGAAATATCTAAAAATCATGTGCATTTCTCAAACTTTCGTCGCGGCCGTTTCAAAATGGCTTGATTCATTGACAGGTTTTAAGTGGGCGTCCATTTCTTCATGTGTATTGTTAACACCGAATAGTGATTCTTCCGGATTATTTGTGGACGTGTCGCCCCGGCGATGCTGTGCGCAAGTTGAATTGATTTTCTCACAACGTGTTTCTGAAGATTCTTTTGAATCTGAGGTAGGTGAATTCCCTTTCGAGTTTCTGATGTTTGCCTTGGACGAACTCCGGAATGCCAAAGATTCTGCGGCTTCTCGTCGTTTCAGCACCTTTTCCCGACGGAGTTGATCGTGGTAAAATGCAGCAAAGTTGTTCACAATGATGGGGATCGGTAAGCCGATTACCAATACACCACAAATACAGCACAGTGAGCCAATAAACTTTCCAAATGCTGACTTTGGTGTGATATCTCCATAACCGACTGTGGTCATTGTAATGATAGCCCACCAAAATGTGGCTGGTATACTGCTGAACATTTCTCGGTTTTCATCCTTCTCAGCGAAATATGCTAGACTGGAAAAAAGAAGAACCACTAACATAACCAGCATCATGAGAAGACCCAACTCTTTGTACGATTTTGCCATTGTATAGCCCAAAGCTTGTAGCCCTTGAGAATGTCGTGCAAGTTTGAAAACTCGTAATATGCGTAGAATACGAAAGGTCTGTACGACCTTACGTGCTGCAACCAATGAGTCCACAGTTGACTCAAGCCAGAGCTCAAAAAGTTTGGAAAAATAAAATGGTAAAATAGCTGTCACATCAATAAGATTGAGAATGCTTTTACAAAATACACACTTATCAGGAGAAGCCCACAAACGTACTGCATACTCCAGAGTGAACCATAGTGTACATATCAGTTCCAATACTTCCAGTCTTGGATTTGCAGTTATGTGGATGTATTCGTTTGGTAAATCTGATTGATTGGCTGATACAATGTTTACTTGAAGTTCCGGTAAGGTGCCCAAATTCAGCCCGATGATGGACAGGAGAATAAAGGTGATGGACACAATTGCAAATATCTGTGAATGAAAAAAAGGCAGTTCGCGGGTAAATAATTTATAAATTGTGTAGCTGACTGACAGATTTACATTGATGACTGTTACACTTTTATGACTCTACGGGTTAAAATTTTTTACGTGTACCTATCATGAATGCAAAGTTAAATTTTGGGATGTCATGAGTATTTCAATCAATTCAGCGATGGCTGGATTAGAAAATAGGTTATCAACTTGCTCATCTGTTAAAGACAGCAATCGTAATTTCAGCCTATGATTTTTATTCATGTTCTATCCTTCGCTATTGAGTCATCACAACATAATCGACAAATATTCCATGTCTCTTTTAGATCTGTAAAATGCAGTGAACTAGTGGGATACTACTTGATTTCACTTTGATTATTAAAAGATATGACCGTTATTAGACTGTAGTTCCACAACCTGCTAACCCTTTGATTTGATGTTAAGCAGCTAATCGAATGTTTTACCAGTAAAAGTTTGAAAGACTGGTTCATTTAGAAAAAATCTAACTGTGAAAACGTTTGGTGTCGGTCGGTATCGAACGAACGTCAGAAACCGTATATCGAAATGCGGCAAGTGGCGTACTAGCTGGGGCACATAGCCTCGCCCGGAGGCTCACATCCGTTCATAGTCGGGCTCAGTCACCCACCTCTCCGGTTGTGATACATACATTAACTTAGGGATTATGTGCTTCGACAGGGTATATCACAAGTTTCAAATCAAAATTTGGCAATGCCATTGCTGGGAACAGAGACTTCACCACTGATGGGAAATTTATTGAGTTTGTTAACTTAAAAGCGACCCAGTTGGGAAATATTTGAGCGTTGGCTGACAATTCCTTACACGTGTCACACTCTTAAACTCCTAATATGGTTTATAAGTCCGGCTGATGGAACACTTTCTGCAGTTCTGTTGCTTTTTGAGATCTTATGTGAATCATTGATTCAGTGATTGATAAGTGGGTGCGAGGCTCATATTCCAGGCTCCCTGAGTTAGTACGATTCATCTTCTACTATCACATGAGCATCAACTCTTCTGAAATACAATAATGAGAAAACTGGTATACCACCGATTTCTCTAAATAATGTCAATGACGGAACAACATATATGAGATAAATGGAGACCGTATCGTTCACTTACTACCACTATCAAGAAAATAAGCATCCAGCAAGGTATAAAATTGCATACTAGAACAGACATTAATAACATCTGACGGAACGCCATTCCAGTAAGCGACCACTCTGTGACTGAAAAATTCTGCCGAGTAAGCGTCTGAGGTCTCCTTTTAGAGAACATTTTATTTTGACCCACTACCGCACTTGGACCTGAAGTTCCACTGTCAGCCCTCCAGGATAAAAATGAAAAATAAGAATGAGATCTTGCAGTTTTTTGGTATTCCAGAGAGTAAACATCAAGGAGTTTGAGCAGGAAGTTGTACAAACATTTCGAAAACCTACTATGATTTTTATCGCAACTCGCTCTACACACTCGAGCGCTTTTATGCCTTTTCTGAGGCCAACTAAGTTTGCGTCTTCGAGCAGTGATCGGACATAAGACCCGTCCAGAGTGTGGAAGGCCTTCTTGTTAATTCGCGTAAACGTTTCATCAGGATGGAATGAGAGGAACAACTTAGACGATACAGAGATGTTCAGGTATTTTAGGATCCACCTTGGTAAATTGCACTTCCGTTTGTGCGTAATACGTTACGAAGACGTTGCCAGAAAAGTCAACGAGAGACATTGCTGTCTATGATGATGATGATGATGTGTGCACACTTACCGCCGTTGATGGGAAGACGTAACTCCACTGGCCATTTCATTAATTGTATCAAGGTGAGCTTGCAGTGTTTGGATCGTCAGAGTTCCAGATTTTAAGTTATTCGCATAGAAGAGAGGGTGGCTGGAAGTCCTCTCCCAAAAAATCATTGATATAACTTAAGAATAGCAATCATCTGGGGATAACTCATTGCGGAACGTCCGCTGAGATAATCGCGATGGAAGACAAATCAGAGCTGACATTAACACGAAGGGTTATATCTTCAGGGACTGAGACGATCCAGTGGTAAGTGTCATATTTGATGCCGTATGCTTATACTTTTGTAAAAGTAGGCCGTGTGGTACCAGGTCAAACATCATGACAAAGTGGAGGGGAATGGCGTCTGATATATGACCATGATATCTACCATCCGTTAAACTCGTCATAAAAAGTAGGACACTCGTTACACAGGATCTATTCGGTAAGGATCCATACAGAAGTACAGAGATTAGGGCATTGCCTGAAAGGTGCTTTACGATGGTTCATTCAAGGAGATGCTTCAAGACCTTGGACGAAAGAAGAAGCCAGGGTTCCTATAAGTAGGTCTCATCTGAAAATTTAGTTGGTTAGCTGATCGATTTCTCTGGCAAATTACACTTCAGACGTTCGACGGCTTGATAACATGATGACGACAGATATACTGATTATAGTGGATGATACAACGCTTCCATGGTTGACCGATTCAACTGTGGATTATATGTTCAGTGTGTGGTGTTTGCGTGACTTCATAGTGAAGTGCTGTTAGGCCTCCAACTCATGACATATTTATTCTAATACCTAAAAACAGTCATCAGCAGTGATAGCACATAAATTAATGGCTTGGCCTATAGGTCTGTCAAAGATAAGTCGTTGGAAAGTCATCGTGAATGTCCTTTCGCATGTTTCGTTTCAAAAACTGGCCAAGCATGGCAACTAGATTTTTAGAAGACTTGATCGTAGTTTTTCTGGAGAAGTAGCACCACTTGGATTTATTTGCATGGCACAACGTAAGTTATCCAAGAAACAGTCGTGCATCACAAAAGTATAAATTGTTCATGACTTCTGGGAGAAAGTCGCCGACAAGGAATTGCTCCTAGATATTGTCCACCGACATCTCTCTAAAACTTCCTCTAGAGACGCCCGCTTCAGGCTGCTACGAATAGTCAGCAAGGTTAACCTGAAGAGACAATTAATGAAATAGTTTGCAGAGTTTCTAATCAAACGCACTTTCAACGTTACTGTCAACGGTCAGCCGTCAGGATATTTTCAGTCATAACTTTGTTCCGAAAGGGTCTGATTTTGGCCATTTGCTGCTCTTCCCAGTCGTTATGTGACAGCCACTGGGTGTGGATGAAATTTTAAACAATTCCGAATCATCTAACCGGCAGTCCATAGATTATCATGTTTAAGTAACACTGGCAGACAGAAAAGGCATGAACACCGACAGAAAAATCGCATTGGTTATTATTTTGGTCAATCGCAAACGTGAAGCCTCAGGATGTGGAAACGGCGAAGAAACACTAGTAACAGACAACAACAGACAAACTATAAATTCAAGGAAGAACCCAAACGGTTTCTTAGCAAAAACAGCGATGCGTCAAACAATTGTTCTCTAACGTTGCTAATCAGCAGCCAAACGAGACCAATGGATCCCAGTGACAAACGGTTGCCGTCTACAAATTGTCCGGTTCTGGATAAATTGACACATCTCTAATCATCCAGGAAGAGTTTGTAGAACACTTTACCCTAAGAGGTTTCCAACTGTATTCGCCTTCATAATCCACGCGTACTTGAAAATGAAATTACTTGCTTATTTTCTTCAGCCCGAACAAGATCTGCCATATCGAATATGTACAGGAAGTGAACGCCAGAGGAACTAATAAGTTCCGGAAACTCCTCTACTCACAGAGGCTAGCAGAATCATATCATCGTTTAATGAATTCCTGATACCTCAGGGAGGTCTAATCATTGCCTAAAAGTTACCCCACACCCCGGATCGTTCACCTGAACATCTCTTCCCAATAAGCCAGGAAGATCACTCGCTGAAATGGAGATATTGAATAGACACGTCATTTTGCAGAAGGAACGTTTTCACTGCCCAACTCTGGGATAATGGCCAATTCACCTGAGTTTTTTGAACTTCCAATCGATCTTCACCTACAGGAGAGATAAGAAGGACTGTAAGTGACCAACCATCTATTCTGGCTTTGTTCCATACATCAACTGACAGGATGTTGTTTCAGTATATTAAAGTGCGCTTCAGTGTTTGTTGCTGATGTGACAGTGCCTTAAAAATATCATCAAAGTTTTCATTCATTGAGTGTTGCTCACCTTCTCTCCCCAACAATAAACCGTCCATGACCAACATAGGGGCAAGAAGGCCCTAGCAAACATCTTCCTTCTTCACGCAACAACCTATGAACCAGTGAACACGTGAATGAATTGAATGCGTTTGGGATAAAGAATACGTTTCATTGCTTGGAATTCGTTTCAGATGTCAACATTAACCATAGACGTTTAATCATCGTTTACAAGTGTTTACAAATAGTTCAGAAAATAATATCAACGCTTATGTGGAAACTCTATTTACAAATGTTCCTATCAGAAAACTGAGTGATGTAATCTACGATTACGTGCCTGCATCTCAGAACTCTCACAGTTTAACCAAGCAAACAATTTAATTACAGTTCGACGGAGAATATTATAAACAGGTAAACAGAGTCGTAATAAGTATCTTGTTAGCAGAAATCCACACACTATTTGATGCAGCAGGCGATGCGCAAAATAAAAGGAGTTCCGTTTTACAGAAGATAAACCACTAACATACTTATGTTTAACGAACCCAACGAGGTGATGTTTAAGGAAACACAGCAAAATGTTCGTTTCATGTAAAACTTATATCTGAAGTCAATACCTTCACTTTGAGAGCTTCGTATCCATGTTGTGCAGATTTGGACGTGCGTGCGCATCATACAGTAGAATGCCCCGGATCGTTACACCTGATAAATTAGGGCAATCATTACATAACAATACTTGGAAAACGTTACCCTTCGTGCTTCATGGTTAGATGTGCCAACTCAGTTTATCCGGAGGCTTTTTGCAAAAAATTGCCACTTCGAAGTGTTCACCCAGTTCCCCCCTTTCGAGGCTAACAATTCCGATCTTACCAGACGCGGATAAGTCAGCTGTCAACCTTGCGAAAATCGTTCGGTCTGGAGGAACAACACCGGCACCACCATCAACAACAAAACATCCTGTAAGTTTGGATGTAAACCACAAGTTCATTTGTGACGGTGGAAGCTAATAGATCGGCCGTATGTCAAACTAGCTGAACGCAGCTGATTCGACAAATCCAACCAAGTGCAGTGCGATTGCATAACACGTGAAAGAAACGGGATACATGTTGGACGTAGCTACAGCATTTCCAATGACGAATTGCCGAAAACTGATGCATATTTTGGATTTTTCTGAGATTTTGATAATCGATTAGTCGAAGTCAAAAATTATGTGCAAAAGCAAATATTCCCCCTTCTAGCAATGTCACAGTTGCTCCAACTTTATTTTGCATCATTACCTGTTACTATTTTCTCACCTTTTCTTGTGATTGAACCATAAGCAATTTGTATATTCAGCCGGGTTCATGAGGTACTGTACGTACATTCGCAGTTGGGATAAATTTTATCAAAAATTTACCCCAAGTGGATCAGTGCGAAACTTGACAACTGATTTCAATTAGGTACTGTCTGGTCACCTAGTTTCTCTGCTGATGTTTTTTGTTCGATGTGACCAAATGGTCTGTATTTTTCAGTTGGATTAAAATTGCGAACAGTTAGAACAGTAGATAAAATCTCAAAAATCTTCGAAACTACTGGTACTGGACTACTCAATGGCATTACTGTGTACGCCAGTAGCATCGTATTCGGTTATTCCACTACAAGTTTTTGTCATTTCAATTTCCATCATCAATATCACTCTCACAACGAACTTCCCTGATCAATCTGTGCCCTGGGTTTATTGAGCTTCAAACGTCAATCGCAACATTCATGGCAATAATGTCACCATACCCGTGTGTATCGAACGTAACAAATTGGTTAATATCAAAAGTACTCTTTTCAATAGGTTATGTCACATTCGCCCAGAGTAAATACAGTTTTCTGTTTCTGCTGCAATAACTAACAAGACGAGAGCGAAATGTTATTACAAAAACCAAAGCAGACAATTCGATACTGAATCCTTCCACCTACAAGTCTACTAAAAAAGATTAAGATACAATACACGACTTCATGTAGATTGAAACAGGGAGGCTTGTTGTCTATATTTTAACACTGACACTACTGATGCTAAAAGACGAGCAATCACGAGATGCATTAGCATTAGGGTGAACTCATCCATAAAAACTGCTAGCGATGTGACTTCGATACTGTCAGGGAAGTCGCCAGTCCCCTGAAAATATTGTGACCAGAAGACTAACAAAGTTCACTTGTGAGTGACCTTTAGCTCTGTCATGGTTGTGCACTGCTTCGGTTTTCACGATCGACCCAAGCCCTCGTGACAGTTGTTGTTGTCATTCCGACTACATACCTAAACTGTACTGTCTAGAACTTTGTCTGGTCCATTCACTTTGACCTTGCTTGTTGCCAGTCCCAAACCCTATATAAACGAACGGGTTTGTGACCATGTTGTCTTCGGGCTGAGCGATGTAAAGAGGCCAGTCTTTCTTCTGTGTTCATGCGCTAGCCTTGGGTAGATGCGTTGGCTGGGAAGAGACTAACTGATCACGTATACGCCACACTTTGTTATTTGTTAAGGTCATTCGTCGTGCTATTATCCGCCTCACATTGATATTTATTCCGATTCCGTTTAAGCGCTCGTAGGCAGTTAATCCAGTCACAACAGAACCCATGAACAACTATTTGAGAAAAACAGTCCTAACGCAAAAATGAATTCACACTTAGCCTATAAAAATTAGCCAATAACACAATCCGTCCAACTGATTAGGAATTAGCTGGTAACTATTAGGGGGTTTCTGGTTAACACAGATTGAACACCGCTCACAGCCGACAACAGCTATCGATTTCCTAAATATATTCTAACTAACCGCTTTTAAAGAAAAGCACGAGACTCGAAGTTCCCCCTCATTAGACCTCGTCAATAGTACATATCCTCACCACAGTCGGGAGTAGAACCCCAGACACACTTTCATGAGGCACCAGTGTTAAACGTTACGCCAATGATTTTACAGTAAACCCTATCCAAATGTCGCACGCAAATAATAGGTCGCTTTTGCATGTGAACAATGCTGAGATCACCTGATTGTCTTTCTACAATAACTAAAAATGTCACACCATTCATCTATCAAAATTTCACTTGACAAGTTTAGCGACTTCTGTGATTTCGACTGAGAAAGACGTTTTCGTCAGGGTCATTCATTGCAATCAACAAGACAGTTACCGTATCTCTCCTGGAGATGATCAAGCAACCTGAGCACCATTGACAAGCGAGTGTGTCTAAGCGTTTAACTTGGTAATTTGGTGGTGTTCAATGTAAAGTCCTTGACTCAATGATTAACACTGTTGCCTCATGAAAATGTGTCCGAGTTTCTAGTCCCGATTGTGATACGGATCTGCACTACTGACGAGCTCTAATGAGAGTAAAACTCGAGTCGAGTGCTTCTGACGTTCGAAAGAGGCTGACTGGAATGCATATGAGAATGCAAAAGCTGCAACCAGTTATGAATGGTGCTCAACTTGAAATAAATCGAATCCCCGACTACTCACCAGTAATCTAAAATATCGCCTAGCAGGTTCAATAAGATCGGGGATTTCGACCTGTCTAGGAAGTCCTAATCGCAGTGTTATCGATTGGAAATAACAGACAGTAACTGTATCTCCTATCGAGAAGATCGAGTAACCTGATCATTACTCACAAGCGAAAGTGATTGGGCGTTCGTATATGATATGTGGTCAGTGGCGCAATGATAAACACGGTTGCCTCATGAACAGCGTGGCCGTAGTTATAGTTTCGGTAGTGGCGATGATATGCACTACTAACGAGCTCTAATGAGAGCGAAACTCGATTCTAGTGCTTCTTTTGGAAAGAGGCCGACTGTACAGTTTATGGGAATGTGACTAGTGTAATCAATTTCCAGTTGTGCTCAATTTATAATATTGAACAAATTAAAGCTGAGGGGTTATGCTTTTTATATTTCAGTTTCTATTGGAAGAGTGTGTGGAATATAATTCTCATTAATGAGCATCGACCTAATGTTAGACTTACAGATTGATTGAAATTATTTGTTGCAAATTCTGGCTGATAGTCACGTATACAACTGTTAACTTGCATTTTACGTCGTTTGATAGACACGTTGACATTTTCACTCGATACACCTGTCGGTCTATATATCTGACTGCTTTCCATCGAGTATATGTATGCGTCTGTGCTAGTGTGTTGGTTTACTCTGTCTAACCGTTAAGAACGAACGCAGTCCAAATGAACATTTTGGTTTCCTATCCGTTTTTCTTACTTACAACTGAGAACGTTTCCACCTGATTAACTGGCTGTCTATCAAATGTTGTTTTATTCAAACATGCAAGATATAAGTGGTAAGCTTTCACTCCCATAAGCAAACATACAAACTCATGTGTTTTACATGCAATTTTCAATTTGATCATTTTTATTAAATGATAATTTCCTTTTATCTGAAACCTTAAAATAAGAAATTCACTAATTTGTGCCTTCAAGACAACTATTCCAGTTCCAACGGCATGTTTCCTTTCAAAATTCTCTGTTTTGGAAAACCAAACCATCCTCAAATTATCTGACCAATGAGTGTTGTGCATGTCTCTACCCTACAAGGAATCGCGGAACTCATCAAATATCAAGGAAAATGAATTAAAGATATTGAAAGGAACTTTCAGACTAGCAATCCACTTGTTTGTCTCATTAACAAAATATTCAACCAAAGACACATTGTTTGGTGAAGCGAACAAACAAACCGTCTCAACAGCTCACTTCCATTTATATTTATTTCACGTGTGTAGTAATTAATGATACGTGGACTTTACTCAATTTTCACACTTTTTGAAACCGTCATTCCCTTTATCTGCATTTGCATTGATTTCCACTTGATGATGGGGGATACAACTATCCCGGTACGGTAAGTCTAACTGGTTCACAATTCATTACTGTCAATACTGTTCTCTTGAAGATGAGGCTGGTTAGTCTGGTTGCGGATGGCATATAACCGGTGGTTATAGTAGCGGAATCTCGAGGTCTCGTCGCATAACAAAGCGTGTTGGTGTTAACGCAATAGGCGCATGTTTACCGTAACCAGTATGGCGTGCTCAGCAGGGATATATGAGGGCATACGGTTCAAAACTCCCATGTAAACGTGATGTCACATTCAACCAATCACACTGCATATCAGACTCAACGTTTGCCACAGGAGACTTTAAGACCAGTGTGCACTTTGTTCATCTGTGTTAAGAGCTGTTACCTATGGAATTTACAAATGCATCGAAGCGGAACAAGTCACGGTCAAGCTATAAATAAACTTCAGACAAACAAGTAGACCAGAGTTGTTAAAATGTTCCCTAGTTCCTCGTAAATTATCCACTGAGAGGTTTAGTACGTTTTGACCCACACTGTTGGAGAACCTCTAAACCAACTAGTACGTTACCTTGAATCCACAGATGGCGTGTCTGACAGTGTGCTGTTGTCGTATCCATCCAAAACCAATGACTGATGTAAAATGAATTCCTATTTGTGGAAGAAGTTTTACCAAATACACTTTGATAGATGAACTGCCTAAAAATCTGTGTAGAGCCAACTAACTTCGCCTGCTTCAAATAGACTTTTCATTATCATTCGTTGCGAGGTGGACGACAAGAGAGCTGTATAACTGTTTAGTAATCTTGTTCACAAAACAACAATATGACTCATTCTATGGCCTGAACAGCTAGAATTGACTGTGCAGTCAATATAGTTTTGTTGTCCCAGTTCAATTATCAGTTAACCTGAAAACGACAGTTAAGACCGGCATGAATTTTTGTGTGGACAGAGTGGGCTACATGGTACCTGTAAGTTCAGTGAACGTGATTGAATCGGCAAGTAAAAAAACAGCATGGTAACGATAATCAAGAATTTGGCTTTGATATGAACAACAAAATTGATGGAGATTGGATGGCAGACATGCCAATGATGGGAGCTGAAGTATTTATACATGTAAACGCAATTAAGTGTTAAATCGAAAACGCTGTAACACCTACGAGTCTAAGAGGTGTGACAATTGAATCTATTCCGATATATTTCATTCCTATGACCTAGAAATGTACAGAGCACTTTTAAAAGGCTTCACATAAATGTGGGCGAGCACGCCCATCCACACCTTCAAGTTTATAATGTCATGGTTAATTCTTACCTCTACAAACTGAAAATAGCTCACGAGCGATCGCAGCTGCCGCATTCCCGTGGACTTTTCATTCGTCTAATCTGATGAGAGTTGGACAGAGTAGTCAATACGGTTGCCTCATGAAAGAGTGGTCGGAGTTCTAGTCACGGCCGTGGCAAGGATATGCACTGCTGATGAGCTGCAATGAAAGTAAAACTCCAGTCTAATGCTTCTTTCGGAAGGGGGCCGACTGGAAAGTCTGGGTATCTGGGACAGCTGTGATCAATTTTGTGTGGTGTTCAATCCGCGTGAAAACCACTATACCCTACTACTCATCAGTAGCTTCTCATGGTGCAACTAAACGTTCAACAAGATGTAGCGTTCGGATCGGCTTACATAATATACAATAACAAAATTGTAATTCATTAATGTAAATATTTTGGTGCTAGCACGTGACAAGATTAGTGTTGCATAATGAGGTTTTAAGCAAGATCACATGGATTGCCACAAGCAGAGCAGGAATTTCGTTGCGAGTTAAAAACCAGTGCAACCTCATGACTGTTACAAACTTGTGCCTGCTTACTGAAAGAGTGAACAAAACTCTGATGTCTAACCTCCAGAATTAGAATAAATCATAGTAAGTGACTCTTCACGTCATTTAGACGTAAGATAGCATCATCACTGAGGTTCGACAAATCTTACCAATTAATTAGGCAGCTCATAAGACATTATGTTTACTTCAATGCACTGAATCACTGTAGGAGTAAAATAACCCGTTGCTTTTTATCAAATGTATGCCAAATATAAACTGCTGTCCTTCACAGGTTTTCTAAAGCTGATTACAGGGACAGCCTTCTGGCATCATTGTTACTCACTTGCTTTGTAACTGGTAAACAAAACATCAGTGTAAACTTAATCATTGTTGTATTATTAGTATTTTGGTTTGGTGACACAACTAATCATTTTACGTTTATTTCTGATAGCGGAACAAAATACTGGTCTAAATACTCAACCGTTGTTCACTCTTTGTACGATGAAGATGTATTGGCTATTGCGCCCTCATTAACCACACTTAAGTATCATCAATAAAAGCGGCTAAATTTGCTGATGAGGACTACTTTAAACGACAACTTTCCGACTAACTCAGGTCGATAATCTCACGTAGAGTACTTCTGACCAGATTGTGAAAATATTGTGGAAAATTAGACTTCCCTTGGAAAATTATTTAGCTACAGTTGCAATGGTAATCAATATTTTCTTCATGTGAACGCGTTTTTATCACAACGAGAGAAAATCTAATTATATCCATTCCAGTCAACTAAATGTTGAAGCTAATGTACAGTCTCGTAGTTATATACTGACACCATCCTTGTAATGCCGGAAAATATGAGAGGAGGAAACTGATTTTAAACTGTTAACGTATTCGAGTGGTGTGAGATATCTGGATGAAGCCGGGTAATTGGTAAATTCCTCGTAGCCTTTGTTCAGACCAAAACAAAATACGTTGGAATGACAATGTTTAGCAACTAAGCCAGAGTTACGGCATACTGGTGAGTATGTTCAGTTCTGGGCTTGATTCACACAACATTCGTTCTCAACCGTTTCCCGTTCCAAATGTGCTTAGAGTAGACCACAGACTGATCTGAAACGATCTGTGCTCGTGTAAATTTTGTCGCTTCTTTACATGTTTATTGCAGACGAGTTAAATGTAAAAATTCCAGTCTGAAAGTAGTTACAGGAGTTGATGTTCAGAACTGGTTTTGTTCCCATGAAGAAAGCGTAAACGTTACAGTCAGCTCATTTCGCATAAGAACCAAACCGGACTGCGACCTGATTGTCCTGTGGCTTGTAATTTTGTAAATCTAAATTATCTACAATAGACAGAAGTAGAGATCTAACGACATTTACTCGAATGCAAATTATGATATCAATGGTTATAGTACCCGGTAGCAATATTGCGTCAAACTTTTAATTGATCAATAGTTTTAATTGTGAATTGTGAAATTTTGATGTTAGATGAACAAATTTATGAGGGGTGCAAAATGAATACCTGCATCAAAATATGTAAGCAAGACAATAATGAAAGAAATAACCTGACAGAAATAACTGCGGCCATCAGCATGTGAGCCCCAATAATCCGTTCACTTTCTCCGTGGTGAGAACTCTCCTGATTCACGTTCTGTGTTTGAGGACTTAAAAAAGTGTACAGCTCATAGGGTTTTACGTTACCAGTTTTGAAATGAGAAGACTTATTAATCTAGAACAAATAACTTTCCGTTTTACTGTACCTACGGCCGGTTTGTCCGTTTGTACAATGTTGACACCTGGATGTTGTTTTTTTGATTGTAGATAAAATAGCTTCATTCCCAGTTAATACCTATCCCCGCCCTCAATACTTGTTTGCGTATGAAGACTGGTCTCACCGTTTAGGTTGCTTGACGTGGAAGCATCAATGTAAACCACTGTTATCTTGATTACCTTTGTGTTTTATGAAAATCTTATAAAAGAACACATTTCGAAACTGTTCAAAAGTGATAAGCCTATTTATTCCTCTCCATCGCACGATAAAATCCGTTTCCAACGTCATCGGAACGATGGTTTCTGGGAGAAGCGAGTTTGCAATATGCTTATTTCCAAAACCTTTTCGTTACAAATTATTGCATAATAGGATAATAAATCGCATACATCAATAAACATTTTCAGCGAACACCAAGTTGGATGGTTGCGGAGATAAGGAATTCGAAGCTTGGTAATCGAATTTTCATCTCAGCAGACGCGGTGAAGGTAGTGAACCGTCACACACAGCAAACAACTGATAGTCAGGAAAATTATCTGCTGAGCGAAACGAAAGAAAACTATCCTGTATAGAGACACGTTTAATTAAATCAAGTTATGAGAAACAAAATGTTTTATTTTGCTCGGAGCTTCCACTGAAGTGTATGGCTGACGGTGGACACGGTTATGGACAGTAGAGAATAATTCGTCTCTAGAAAGTTCAGCATTAATGTACAGAAATTGTTTGTCTAACAAACATGGAAGCCATCAACTATTTTGGTCTTCACAAAAAAATACGTCCTAGACCTGAGCTCTGATGAAGGAAAATTCCATCTCATTAACAAATCGGTTAGTTCGAATCCCACGGTTGAGACTGACCGCTATTAGTTTTCTCGGCTCAGTTATTATCAGTTCACTCCATTGAATGCTCTCAGTTTTATGGCGCATTAGTCAAAACAGTTTTTTAACAAGTAGACAAACGTTCCACCATTAGGGATATGTTTCATTTTTAACCGCATCAAACAGCGTTTTTTTACGGAACAAATAAATAGATAACCTCAATCTCATGATGCTGTAGACCGCGGTGCTTATCATTCTAGCAAAATTATGCAATGGCTTTGGTTTGAGTATTAGCGCGCTTCTTTGCATCGAAAGGGATCCTCGACTTTCTGGGACATGTTTATTCACCACTGCTTCGCTACTCTCAAAGTGAGTACAAACTAACTAACTCATAAACATTACTCGTTGGGGTAAAATAAATGAACAATGTTTGATGTTTCGCTGTTTCATGACTTTGTGGTTTTTGATGAAGGGGTTTCGGCTCTAGAGTAGGTGACAACATTAGTGCGTAGAGGTTAAGGCTTACGGCTTAAACCAAAGAGTTGGTTGGAGTTTGGTCAACACGTTGTTTGGTTATCAGCGGTTACGCTCGATGTTTTGAACGGAAATGTGATTGATCTTTATCAATAGATTTTTTGATTTTTGGACCTATAAACTGAATAGTTGCTTCTTGTTTTGAGTTTCCTATCGGGACTGTGATGAATCATTTTGATACTGTTCGACCTTGAACTGAATTCTCGTTGGACGGCCCTCTGCTTTTGAAAGAGTCAGTGTTTTCATCATATCGGAACTGTTAGCTGAGTGGCTGTCCGTTTTAAAGCCCTAGTCATGGGAGTGATTGGCTAAATTTATTACTGTGTTGTGCTGACATTTTTCAGCAACATTTAAACATCTCTATATTTTTTTTTCACATCGTCTAATCGATTGCAATCAAATCCATCTGTTTGGTTAATGAACTCGTTGGTGACTATCTGGCTTTATGAAATTCTGAGACATGTTTGGTGTTTCGGACAATAGGTGCAGTCATTGAATGAGAGTCCTAATGAACCCTCGCGGATGGAAACTTGAGAAGATTGATCAGGTCACTTGATGACCGATTCAGTTCTGTGTATTCACATGGATAACACATGTATAACATTCATTTTATCCATATACTCTGGCAGTCTTCTCCGTAGGACTGTATGGTTTGCAAGGTAGCATGATGTTGCATGGTTAAACAATTTTAGAAATCGTTTATGATTCCGTTTTGATCTATGGTAAAACAAACCATTTCGTCAATGATTTCACAGGGTTTTGGTTTTCCATTTTGAACAGACCTAGTGTGACAAAATTTCATGGACATAAATACTTTACGCATATAATTATCGTCCCTAATTCGAAACCGTGTGGTATTGCAATATTTTTTGGCGCGCATTATGCCTCTTATTTTGTGCAATGTTAGATGATCGCTTTTACAATTGATTTGCTGGTCCCTGTATGTTTGGTTTCGGTATACTGAGGTCGCCAGTGTTCTGTAAAGTGCTTACCGCACGATGCATTCATTTTCAAGTTACTACCGTTAAAAACGTTGTTTGGCATCCGGTGAATGATTTTTACCACAAAGCGTTTATGGACTATGAATGTACTGTCAAAATAGCATGCCCACAGTTTTGTTCTATCTGACGCAGCGTGATACTTTACAGCCTCTGCAACCCAAATTGGTGTTCATCCCAGTCTCCCAACAATGCCACTCACGTGATTTAGTCCGTAATTTACCTCACCAATCAGATATAAATACCGAATATTAAATATTATTCACAAGCGACTCGTATAGTGACTGACTGAAATTGAATTGCCTGAGAAGCAGAGAAGAAAACCGGCTGGTATCTGAACGTGCCACATTCGCCTTCTTCACTGTTAATCTATTTGTAAGCAAGCCTGCCAACAAGGTTTAAAAGCTAAAGCTTTGTAAACCTCCGTTATGACCGAAAGTGTGTATTATTGACAAGTTCCAGTAAAAGCATCACTAGAATCCAGTGTAGATATTGAAAATGTATTGACTGAAAGGACATCAACCTTAACAGTTTGATTTGTGTAATACCTTCAGGACAAGTAAAAGTAGAGTACATCGTGGAGGGAAAGTTAAAATTACTCATCATAAGGTTGTGTCTGGAATGCAATATTGTGAGCGTATATCGGGGAACTCAAGATACAAATACATTACACCTGCATTGTTGGGCTTGAGCTCAGATGAGAAATGCTGTTTA
>JTDE01000665.1:124516-156676 GCA_014338405.1 Paragonimus skrjabini miyazakii
GGCACATGTCACTTCTGTAAAATTACCTTATTTTCTCTCGGCTGGTTAACTGTCACGTAAATTTTACTAATATAACGTTACACGCAAAAGTTACTGATGTTGCTGTAGACGACCACAAATATGTTCAACCATCTCAATTCGCTATACTGTCTATCTACTGGATTCAAATTAGTCAAAATGACAAACACACGATCACTTTTTTCGAACACTGTCCATCAGTTTAACAAAGAACTGATTTCATTTGGCATCTTTCTATCCACTACATATACGGTTACTTTCAGTCGAAAGCTAAACCAAGTAGCCATGTCAAACTCAATCACTCTGTTCCTATCCCGCGTGCTTCTATGTCATATGAACCAGTCACTCAAAACGGTCATTTTTATAATAAACGATCGAAATGTTATAGATGATATACGGTTTCGAGAAACGCATTCGCATGTAACAATCACTCATTTTTTGCGCAGCCTCTAAACAGCGACCATCGTGCGATTGAGTTTAGTCAAGGACATTGTTGTGTTTGATGTCTATTCGTGACGCCATAAATTTTGAGTAACCCGAGGGTTATAATGCCACTCTCTGGCCCTTTGAACTACTTGCGTTCGTGATCAGTAGCGTTCTCGTCAAGGCATCGTGCTTGTCAATCTCTGTACTGCTAAGCTAGCAGCAAATGCCTGTTAGTAAAATTCATGAGGAATAGTGATAATCACGAATAATGATGAGTTTTGTAACTGCATAAAAAGAAGATTGAACGTGAATATAACCGTCAGATTTTCCGTCGTCCGACCGCGTTTGCACGCGCTTTGAAACCACGTGACGGCTAGCAACGAGGGTAGTTTCGACAGAACTTGAATATTGTGATTGGTTTTATGTGCATGTCTTATTTGACCAGACAATCGGACATAGTTGCCTGAATACAACCAGGAAGTCACAGACAGATGCAGTATTTAACTTGAGGACATATATAGACATTGAAATACATAAGTTTAGAAGGGCTGCCTAT
This sequence comes from Paragonimus skrjabini miyazakii, assembly GCA_014338405.1. NCBI lineage: Eukaryota > Metazoa > Platyhelminthes > Trematoda > Plagiorchiida > Troglotrematidae > Paragonimus > Paragonimus skrjabini miyazakii. The sequence goes on from JTDE01000665.1 coordinate 125,517, forward strand.
ACACTGTAACGGCTCGTGCAGTTGGGTGTATTAGTAGTTACTGCATACAGGCGGCATGAATTTACCAATATGAGGCAAAGTGATTCAAGGGGAACTCAGTGACTGCAGCACGGTTGCCATGTTTTATGCAAAACACGACGCCTCAAATATCGACCGAGTCGGTATATGATCTTTTAATTTTCTTCTGTGGATACGACATAACCTGAAGAAAGTGAAAGAGTGTTCACATATGATAATTCGGTCGTGCCTAACGTGAGGTCAATGGCGCATTGGTAGTCACGGGTGCCTCATGAACAGCATGTCCGTGGTTCAAGTCTCGGCAGTGGCGATGATATGCACTACTGTCCAGCTCTAATGAGAGCAAAACTCGAGTCTAGTGCTTCTTTTCGAAAGGGGCCGACTGGGAAGTCTATAGGAATGCGACAGCTGCGATCAATTGTGGGTGATGTTCAATCTATATGATAACCTGAAGAGTTATTTGCATGAAAACAAAAGAGTATATGCATATATAACAGCAAAGATATTGGGTTGATTTGTGGAGTATTCCACATGTATTGTCCTTTGATATAGGAAACCAGTCACAATGGCGTGAAACCTTTCAATGCTAGTCAAACGGTTCAGTTTGCACGTAGTGCGGTAAGTTAAAAATTGGTTCTCTTGATAGCTGAGAAATGTCAGAAACCCAGATGTTATAGAACAATTCAATAACCAGCCAATCAGAAGGCTTGTGTGAACAATGGTATTTTCAACATTCGATTAAAATGTGTGAAACATCTTTCGCTGATCTTCCTATTACCAAATCCATCACCCCAACTGTAATACTCACATGCAGGTTTCACTCAAGCTGTGAAAGTGGGGTACAGAGGTAGGATTGGTGGTAACCGTTATGAAAACAATGTTTCAACGCGGCAAGCGCTCTGCCAGCTGAACTATGAAGTCACGCCAGAAGCTCTGAAATTTCACATTTGGAATCGGTTACCCACCCGTCCCACTGTCTCATATGAAATCCTCCAAATGATTTACAGGAGAGACTGCCCCAGTACAGCGCTTGATGCGTTAAAGCATGTTGTTTCTGTCATTGATTCGAATCCAGCCGAAACAATGATTTTTCATAATTCGGTCTCATCCAAATATATAACTATATATGGAACAAAATGCTCTCTAATCATATATATACATATATGATGAGTAGATAGCATTTTGTTCTATTGTGTAATGCTCAGTTCTAGGTTTAATCACTTAATGATGTTGTTATATGAAGTCCGCAGATCATTCAAAAGTTCTATCTTGCTCAGAAGTAATGATTGAAATACTCCGTGGCACATTCCTTGTTATTTTATGACAAGCCACACTGGAAATCGTTAGTTACGTTAGAGTCATATCCCTCAAAGTTATCTGTTAGCCTATTCTCTGTTGGTGTCCAGGATAGCTGAGAGAGCATGGAAGACCAATAGGGTACAGTTTAGTTACATAAGTATTGGGTAAACCTTGAAATTCACACGGTCTTTATGGTTACAGTTTAGAGGTTCTTTGAATTTAATCAATGAGCTAGATGTTTTTTGCAATACGGTTTAGTATAAATGAGTGATTTTTTGGCTAGTTAATTATAAACTGAACTGTATTCAAAACTGATCAAAGGTTTCTCACATCCGCCGAGATTATAATGGACGACTTTAGCAAATACTAGAATTTTGCTCTGATGGGAGCTCATCACTTTTGTTTCTCCGTTTTACCACAGGTATCTCAAATCTGGTCATCGTTAAGCAACCGTTCAGGCCAATGAGCACAAACAAATTACCATATTCAACTGTTCGATCACGTTCGGTTGTGGTTAATTATCAGATATGATAAGTAGGTGTCATCAATTGTGAGGTCATGGTAAACTTGTCAACAATGAAGGTGATGAGCACAAAAGTCCACCACCACACCAACCAGTGATTAGTAAATGCCTGGGTCTTATCTGTCTCCACAGCATTATCAGACTAGATTATGCGAGGATAAATTTGACAAATATTTGTAAAATGAATAGACAAACTCTTACCCATTCACTACAATCATCTCATCAGCGGGTAATTATATCTACCGACCTGTGAGTAACTTGGTGAAAAATGAAAAATATATTGATCTTCATTTCGTTGATGGTAAGCGGTTTCGAATTTGTGTGATTGTAGACATATTTACATCCAAAAGCACAGAATACCGACTGGACAGTTTGACTTTGTACCGTCAGGATTTCTACGGACATGTTTCGATTTTTAACTTTCACATAACAAGATGCTACAAGTTAAATTTGATGTGCTGTGAACATTTTACGAACAAAATGATCAGTCAAAGGTGTCCATAGGTGGAGCCGGCAATTGTAAGGATGACACCAGAGAAAACGGCACAACCAACAAGCTGGATTTTTACTCATTATTGGGTCAAACACAATATTTGTATGAAACGGTGTTTTCAGGATGAGGTGACCAAGACCGTTAACAGATGATGACCGTTCAAGTTGCCACGGTTCCATCCGCGTCAGAATTATGAAGTAATTGTGTCAAAACCTTGTCTTCATGAGTATCTATGACATGGGTTCCCACAACTAAACGTGCTACTTGTTTAAACGTGTTGCTCTGACAAAATTATTTCCTGAATACGCTAAGTCTTTGACCTGGCGATGGCTAAATGGAAACCAGCTTGTTCGCTATACCGTTTTTCTGATAACCACCCTGTGGATTTCTAACTGTATGAATAACGGTCGGTGTCTTTACGGATTCCTTACCAATACACAACCATCTTCATAGACCCGTAATGGAAGATGGGACATCAATAGATTTGATCACTTCTAGTTGGTTGTTCACAGCCCTACAACCGTGATACCGATTGCTTAACGCTTGACAGTAAAGTCTAAGGTTGATATCTAACAACAAACATGGTGCGTCTCTCCAGGAACTAAATAGGATTGTATGTGTCACGAACTGCTGTAATCAAGAAGACGAAGCTGTACACTCTAACAACAGCATCTCCTTCACTTTTCACGTTAGACGATAATTACTTGTGACAATTAAATAATATATTCATATCGTAGAACTCTGTCTAATTCCAGAGAGAGAAGAGATTCTCTTTGCTTGCCTTGTACTCAATGAGACTGTCGATATGTGACCACTGGTGGCTACGTTTCATGAACTATGCTCAGGAAGACAAGCAAATGCGTTATAGGAAAGTCATCAGAAGGTGGTTCATAGAATAGTTGAAGAGTGGTTAACAACTGAGCTACTCACTTTCGCACCAGAGTATTCATACCGTGACCTTATTCTCCGTTGGATGCAGGGTAGAAAAGAGAACGTTGAACACATGTGTACATGTGTGAATTATCACGTTGCAGGGCATCAAATCACCGAACAAACACCTCAGAAATAGGGGGTGCTTGGCTACATCTTTGATTACTAGGAAGTGGATCCGAAAGTATGTGTAACACGCCTAACCAGACATAAATGGTTATGGACACATTGTGTAAACGAGAGTGGATGTTTGCAATGGGATATTCAAAGATAATTTACAACTCACGTGTGTGAAAGCGTCCATCAAGTATGTGATCGTAATTAAGAAGTTATACCACGAAGATTCATCTGTTGGCTTACATCGTTTGCTGCAGACAAAAGTGGTATCACATTTTATCTTCAAATGACTTCTAATTGTCTATCTTTCAATTGCAACTTGTCTTTCACAATCCAGCAATGGGTATCTTATGTAAATCTTTGTTAAGCAACGCAAAGCTACACGTGTACATCGAGTTGTAAACTGATTTAAGCAGTTACCTCGTGTTGTTGGTTAGCTGAAAGCGTCCAGCAAGCTAGCCTGTCGGACAAACAGTATTCCAGTGAGCTACGGACTTTAGTCCATACATCCGGTGAGCCTGACCAGTATTGTCTTGTACACCTGCCATGTTTAGTTGCATTTCAAAGATGGTTATCATCTAGACTCATGGGTATTGGAAAACATGTTCATATTGAGTTAGTATTTATGCCTTGGTTTCTCACAACTGATCACAATTATGCATTTTAAACGTGTTTCGAACTAGTAAACGACTATTGCAGTCATACTGATTTAGATTCTCATGAAGACCTATCGTTTGAAAGTATTTTTGGAATGACTGCGGAACACAGACAAGAAATAGTGGTTTAAGAATACTCGTTTGTAATGTGGTAATTTGTTAGCTACATTTCACTGTTTTCAGCATCTACTCGGATGAAGCAAAAAAATTACATGGCCTGCTTTTTGGGAAAAAATTAATTGAATTATGCAGAATTCAGTGTAGCACTCAGTTTCATGTAAATACTGATCATATCCTTAAGCAAAGTGGTTTGAAATCATAATGTTATGCTATGCATCAAACTCGCACACTTGTGCCTGCAAAGCCGGCTATCAGCTCTAGATGACCTACCCGAGCAGCCATTGAGGTCTGTGGTTTTTCCACTAAATCCCAAACACGTCTTCTTAACAGCGCACACTTCCCGTTGCCAAACTTTTCCTCGCATGTCTGTTGTGCAGCAATCTCATTGGTTTTTCTTATTTCTTCTTCCATGTGCTCTTTTCGTTGATAGTATCGATTTAAGCAGCAGACGTCCAATCGTGTTTCACTGATGCCCCAGTAATCCAAATCGTCTTTTAAGGCCATTACACAAACGTCTTCCAGTATGTGAAAATGTCCGGTACGGTATACACCTAAAATAGATCCAAAAAATCGAGCGGATCTATCAAAGTAGTATTCGTTTGAATCACTCAAATAGTCATCGAAAAGTAAAGAAAATTCCGTAAGGTTTGAAGATAAACTCAATCGTCCTAGACGTGAGTCAGGTATTCTCTCCAAGGTTTTCCACATGACATCATGGTGCTCCCCACCGACATTTAGGTTAACGCGTTTTGAACACGCACGATTACGCATGGCTTCTTCGCTGATCGGATACTTGTCTAGTTTTCCTTCGGATATGTTGTCTGCATCGTCAGAGAAGTCGAACTTATTTTTGTTGACTGGAGACTGTATTGTTTTGCCAATCCAGTGGTGAGCAAGCCATTTTGCTGCCGGTGATCTTTTTGATTTCAATGATTCATCTGGCACAGTATTCTGTTTGGTCAATTCCGCGTTTCGAGTAGGATATTTTTTTGAATATTTTTCTAACATTTCCACGTGGTTATCAGTAATCATCGTCTTCGTGTCGTCGCATTTCACATTCGTGCAACTCCAACTTCAATATGTTCCCTAGATAGTATCATGAGTGCTTCCATTTTAAAGTGGGGCATGTTGATCAATTTTGAGGGACACATGCCACCGACTGTCATCCCAGGGTAAATTCTTCCAGCATGTGTTCGACTGCGTGGGTTGGATATACGTCATTTGCGAACTGTTTGCTTTGCACTCGGATGAGAACGAATGGACCAATCAGACATGCGTGTGGGTCAGGCGGCATTCTGCAAGGCCATTCTTTGTTATCCGCTGAAGCGAAATTGCTTGCCTAGTACAAATAAAAAATCAACATAACGTAAATATTTTAGCAAATTCCACTAAACTGACAGTAAATTCCTACAACAGGATTACTTCCTACCAGATTAACAAGGTTACATACCCAAGTTAGGTTGATTGTCGTATGTTAGTCTTCCACTAGCCGCAAGCCAGTAGAGCAAGTAAAACATGGAAATAACCATATAAAAAATCTACATACCCCACACGTGCACGTAGATGAGTAACCCGTCGGTTGCAGTTGAAACATTCACGGAACGTATACTGCAGTTTAAAAAAATATAGTCACAGTAACAACGTTATGATGCAAAGTAAAGACGAAATTTAACCATGTATTTGGACCAGTTTACATGTCGCTGATTTTCTTCGAAGGTTTATGGCAGACAGCTTGGTTATAAAAACGGGAATGTGCATCACTCTCTGCTGACAGAATTGTACGAGATCATGAAGGTAGGGTGAGGGAACACTCCCCAAAAATGGCTCTTAAACACCGTCATACAACTAGTCAACATTAAAACAAACAACCAATGACAGTCAGCGCTATTGATCGTGAACTACCATCTGATAGCGCCACCTTGAATTAACCAAACGACCTATATACGAACCGTGTTTCCATCATGTACGCGAAAACGGTATAGACCCGACATTACCACTCTGTTCTCCACAAATGAAATAATTGTCTCCGAAGCATATAATGAAATAAGCCGTGATAGCTGTGACTATTGTAAACTGGAATTACACACGTTTAAATTAATGGCTGTAGTAGTGATAGTAGACAACTATCCTCTTTCCTAAAATGTGTACCCTGAAATCACCTTCCAGGGGTGGGCTTAGAGAAGTCTACATATAAACCGGCAAGGGCACGGCGCAACTGAACTGAAGATTACGTACGATTTGGTATTTATCCATTATACAAATAGGTGAACAATACAAAATGTTTAAAACCCTTTTTTTGCCAACAGTGCAGCTTCTCAGAAAGAGATGCACAGATCGTTCGTCTTATCTTCAGCCGTTCTCAAACCTCTTATTAATTCTTCTTTGTTAACAGCAAGCGTGTGTGTTTTACTCCGACTTCATACGAACCATAACAGGCAAGTGTCTATTATTCGGACAATATTTAACCCTTCACCAAAGTTTACGTTGATAAACTCACTTGTATGCCACAACTCATGAGCTACGTGCAAATTTGTTGGGATATCACTGTATATGCTTTCCAGCGAGTACGTTGAACATGTTATGTTTTGGTATGAGTGCACACAAGAATAACCGTGACCGGTTGGGCACAGTGGAGCTGTATTGTTGGGGATATTATTGAATGATGGTAAATGTATTTGTGAACTCTTTTTGCAAGGATATGCAGTTGGTTCTTTACCGTTCTATGCGCAACAGAGTATCTCCAGTAGCCAGCCAAAGACTCAGTGATCAAGGCGTAAGCCTAGGTGGTAAGAATGGGCCTCAGATAAGTTTGTTGAGATAAACGAAAGGTACATTCTCGCCGAAGTTGCTAAACAATTGATTTTTTCAACCTCTTACGGGCGTGAAAACTTAAGTATGATCGTCGACCATGTTATTCCTGGTCAGTAAGCGTTTGAATTTGAATGTAAATCTACATCGGGCTGTATCACATGCCAGCCTACCACTGTTTGCAGGAGTAAGTGGACAATCACGAATCGCCCCTCTTGATACGGCCACAATGTCGTAAAACGGAGTCCTACAAACGTTCATTCATACCATTTGTGTGAGCTTTACAAAAAAATCAATGCCACACCATTATCCCAAAATAATCTTTATCTGTGACGTTTACGTAGTTACGGGTCACGTTTATCGCGGCGATTTCCGAAACAAACGATTACCAGCATGAGGCAATTGTTGTTTGTTGACTGAAGTATGTGAATTCAGTTTGTCCTAACTTGAATGCCAAACACAGCGGATTACAGCTTTTTAATGTCGGTAGGCTATTCAACTGGCCCACTTCAGATAAAACGACATCAATCAGTTGTTTTGGTAGGGTCAGTTGCTTCAACTTAGCTAAACATTTTCTGACAACAAAACTGTTCATTGAAACGAAGGTAAAATTTATTTTATCCATTCCCCGAGGTGACTAGATAGACTGAACAGTGTTCATGTTACATTAATGTCCAAAGGGTAAGACAAGATATTTCGTTTTATATATTGTTTGGTTAATGCATCATTAATTATGGAGTTGTTGTTGATTTCACGAAAGCCAGAATATCAATTTGGGCATTGCGTTGTGAACTAATTGTAATTTCTAGTTAGCTAATTAACCAGTAAAGTTTATGTCCAATGCCTTTTGCCAGCCATTGCGTATGTTTGTACCTTTTATGCTGAACTCTCGTCAACTGCCATCTATATCGGGAACTGTAAGCCAATCGAAGTAGTTAAGACTTCATGAAAGTACTCATGGATCTTGGCGACAATGAGGTGCTAAGCCTAACATCATCCGTCTTATAGAATCAGAATCGTCAGGGCAAAAATTAGAGGTTTCGTTATTGCATAAATGCAATTTCACGATTCATAGTTTAGAATGGACTTATAAATGATTAATTGATTGTGGTAACGTCAGCGCTTGGAGTACTAATTGCCAAAGTAGTGTTCTAGGGGGGAATTCAATTAAACATATCTTGTAATCGTGATAATCAAGATTAAATCCAAACTTTATCAAAATGTTAATGTGTCCAGGAACTGTGGGTCCGCAGTGATATTTCATGAAACTATGTTTGATAGTGAGTTGGTCTTATGTAGAGATAAACTGCTTCGACGCTGCAGGGGTTCATTATGAAGGTTTTTATTAGGACAACTCCTCTGGAAAATTGTTTCATCGCTGACTGCGGCACAAAAATATCAAGAATGCCTGGCAGTGAAAAGGAACGGAGTTCGACTTGAGGCTTCTTAAATGATCTCAATCGATTTATTTTTGAAAATTGTGTGAATGGGAGTTTTTTATTTGAATAAACTTCAATGCAGTTTCTGAGCTTTCTTACGTTGTTTTCATACTTCAGTCGCAATTGCGTCATATCCTGATGTCTTCCTCAAGACATTTATTTTCTGACTCCATAATGGAATGCATCTACCGGATTCGTTACAACAAACAGATCTGCAAGTATATCATCAGAATGTTTGATTACTTGTTAATCTATGGTTGCACCTACAATTCTTCAATGATCAGAAAAACTGTACACCGCTCTACTGTCTAATTCGGCAGCATGTTTAATGTCAAATTTTCTATGAATTAACGCACTGACCGTTAACTGAACGACAGTGAGAGAAGGTTACAGGTGTGCGAATAAACTGTTTATACAAAAGTGTGGTTACCTACACCCACAGGCCGAGACAGACCACAGATTGCCCTGGAAGATTTAACTAAGACTTCTCGAGTCTAGAATTAATGTACATCACGCACACACATATGTGGTCCGAATAAAAGCCTCTGGCTCTGTTTGCCTGAATACTGAATCAACTGTGCGTTTTAAGCAGTAGATGGTGAAGAGGAGCATTATCAAGTTCACCCTACCCATTTATACATGTATGAATCGCATAGTGAGATCTGAGCAATATCTAATCATTCACTTCTTTTGATGGTTGAGGCAGATAACTAAGACTCAAACGCTATTTTGAGAGTACTCTATTCAACCAGTATTCGGCCACCTCTGACAAACGTCATTGTGGAAACTAACGTCCAGCTGACTTAATAATACAGCTGATCACCTCGATGAGCTTGACAGCATGGTCCAAATGCTCTGAATTGTTGTACTTCTGTTTTCAAAGATTTACTGTATTGTCATACTTCTTTTCCCAAACACTTGGTTGTTGTCACATTGGAGTCCCGAAAAGTTATTGTCTACAGTTGTGTTCACCTGAAATCCGTTATACTTTGGTTGCAAAACACCACAACACCTTCAGATCAAACAACTCGTCCGATTGACTCATTTACTAGTTTTTACGCCATAACTATTTTGCACGTCCAAAATACAAAATATTTGAATAATATTTCAATAAAACGCATTAGGTGAGTACCGACATTTCCGGAAAACTCTGCTATCCTAAACCCTACCGAGTTATACAAAAGCTTTTGCAGCCAGACACTTCTACTCAATTCTGTGCACAAAAGCAAACCTCTATTGCATTTTTGTCCTCAAGGCTTGAACTATATCTTGTGTTTCGGACGCCTTCGTTTTGGGCTTTCGTGCACTTGGGGTGGTCCGCAGTAAATATCCATTGAAATGATGTGTAAAACCTGCAGCAACATGTTTTTACCCATTCGTTTCAGATTGACAAGAAGAAATGATTACTTCGTACAACAGCTTGAGGAAAGCCAATGAAAACGGAGGCGATGAGGCCAAAGAAAACAAAGTCTCAAAGTTCAAGATAAAATGTCGTGGAAAAGACGGGTTTTCGTACTAGAGTTAAAGGGACTCATTATCTTAGACGTTTGTGTTTCGCAAAACTGACAGTCAGTTATTGTCTACACTTATGTTCAAGTGAGCGGTACGTGTATTGACGCAATAAACAATGACAACGGAATATGCCTACCGAGATCTGTCCTCTTTCAGTGCAATACATTGCATGGAAACAGATCACGTCACTAACCTGGTGAACGCGTTTGAAGTGTTACTGGATAGTCGAACTTCCGCACCGCGTGCATTCTTTGCGGAAGCCCAAACGAAATTCTTCAGCTTGCTTTGCATGCACATCACTTACTGACTCAGTCAGTTAATCTGCCTTTGAAATGATACTGTAACAGGCAAGCCATACCTTCTGGCTTCATGTACCCGTTACAATTGTAAACCAACTTTGTGCAACGTAGAGACACCGGGGGACAGCGTTCTTCCGAAGTGGAGGTACTAGCAACAGTCCCGTAACAGAAGACAACACAAACAAGCGTGAGTCAATGGTATAATAAGACGTGCAAACGACTTACGTAGTCGAAAACCAAATGGCGTCAACAGCCCGGCTGCACGCTGGTTTACAATGCACCCCTTTCAACTGATCAGTCCCCAGTGTTTCAAGGCCTAGGTGAACTGGGAAGTGCATGTGTAGTCACTACTGACGAGCTCTAATGGGAGCAAAACTCGAGTCTAGTGCTTCATTTTGAAAGGGGCCGACTGGAAAGTCTACGGGAAGGAGACAGCTGCTATCAATTGTGGGTGATGTTCAATCGATATGAAAGTCACAATCCCTTATTACTCATCAGTAATGAAATAACCTAAATCCCTGAACCTTCACTACTGATTCAAACCATGCTCAGTTAGTTCAATGAAGACAGTAACTTCAACCTAGCTGAGAAGTCTTGATCACGGGGTTATCGATTGGATAGAACAGAGTGATTCTGTTCATTCTCCTTTCGAAACGATCGGGCAAGCTGAACACTATCCATACAAGGGTGTGGTTGAGCGTTTGGATTTGATTATTCGGTCCTGCCTATTGTAAGGTTGCTGGCGTTGTGGTTAATACGCTAGTCTCACAAGCACGAGGGTCAGAGTGTAAACTTTGATGTGGACAAGGATATGCACTACTGATGAGCTCTAATAAGAGCTAAATTTGAGTCTAGTGCTTCCTTTCGAATTGGGCTAGCCGAAAGGCTTATCTGAATGTGAAGGCTGCGATCGAGTGCGGATGGTGTTCACTTTTGAAATTGAGAAATATTCTCCTCAAATTATTTATGATCACTCTTTCTGAACCTCATATAGAACGGATGAGAGTAAGTATTTTGTAAGTTACACAGTGATCACTTTTCAGAATGTCCTTGATAAACACGTGTCATCTGATAGTCACATCCCATTACTGTACTGAATAGTGTAAGCGCTAAGACTATTTCCAAAAGATCAAAAACGTTGATGGACGATTGAAGATACATGTGTGTACTGTACGGGACTTGCGAGTTCACGAATTGGTGCAACATGTCGGGTAAGAGGTGGGTGATGTGTGTTTCTGGTGCTGGTAGTTGCGTTTGACAATCCGATTGTACGTTCTTCCGACAAACGTTGGGTGACAAACGATGCCAAATATAGGAACCAAATTCAGTCTCTCGATATATGCTACTATTAATATAAACAGTCCGATCAACTACAGAAACGAACCTCAATTTGTTTGCGTTCGCGGGATAAGGTAAACCGATTGGCCGCAATAGGGCGTCAAGGGTCAAAGATGCACGACAACTGCTCGCTGAAGCGATCGACAAGTAAGGACGAACCGAGTCACTGCTACCGGTTCGGATAGATCGATTAGTTGTCGGCAGTTTAACAGCGGCCAGTAAGAAGGTCATATTCACAGAGGCAGGGAGGGTGGGAGTGACAGATAATAACGGGGGTGTGGGCAGATGAGTGAGACTCAATGACTGAGGGAAATAGGCTGCAAAATGAGTGGTTTTAGAGGCGGGTTGTGTGAACAACAACAACAGTGGCTCAGTTACATGAGGTCACGGAGAACAATGCAACAGGATAAATCAAAGGGAATTTTGACCTCTAAAAATGTTGTACACCGGTCACCTGTCAAAATATGATGCAATAGTTCAGGTTTTTTCAAAATGTGCAAGGTTCGGATGTTTACCCGTTTACCATCACTTTACCAGAATTGTGACGAACAGTAATATCCGGACGAGACCCATATTCTTGGCAGAAATTTGCGAGAGAACGGTTTTTAGAAGCCTTCTCAAGGACCGTTGATCAACAAGTTCGCATTAATTTGTTTAACACATGGACATTGATGAGAACTCAGCAGCGGTGTGGGGTTGAAAGTTTTGATCGTGACCTCAATGAAGTTATATGACAAAACTGACAAACATACTAGGAGGAACAAAATGGAGAGTGATGAATCTGGCATCGGAGGCAGCTTAGCGGAAACCACCTCATGGAAAAACAACAAACAAGGTTATTTCGGTTGTAGGGAAACAGGACACTCATAGCTGGAGTATTCCAATTAGCTGTTAACAGGTTCAAAAGGAAATGGTTCATGATTCTTCACTTTGTTTGGGTTGATCACTCAGTGAAGACATTTGTTAATAAGTGGGTCACACAGACATATGATATGTTTTATGGGAAGATACAGCAGTGGGTGACTGATATTGGGCGACTGGTTTGTTGATTGTTCATAGATGAAGATAAACCGTCTAATAATCTTAACGTCTGATAGCCGTAACCTGCTAGTTGATGGTGTGACTGAATGTGGTATAGGTATTGGTAGTTAAATTGTGAAGCACGTTTTTAGTGGTTCCAGATACCAGTCAGACGATAATTGAAGCCAATTCTCTAGCCGCGACGAATGGCCTGAAACCCATGGAGCAGTCGATTGGGTACGGTTCTGTGACACGTGAACCTCGACATAAAATCAATTGCTAAATGCGCACGGTAATGATCCCCATTTGCAAAATTCCCTCGGCGCAGTCCACAGTCATAAATGACGACGTCCATGCACGTGAAGGTTTAACAACCGGAACAACCTGGCTGCTTGAACTCACGGATGTATCAAGTTATCCCCAGGCAACAGCTGTCGTAACGGCCAGTGATAAAATCGAACTAGAAATACCGCTTTTATATTAATTTTGGGAGAGTGAATAAAGTAACACAGAAGACAATGTGGTCAATGTTGTAGGTCGCTCATGGTTTTGACAAATTGAACAGGTAACGCTGTTAGATTTACATTTCGAAGACTAAGTGGAACATGGAAAAATGGTGTCATTTCAAACGAAAGCGCTTGCTGTTTGATCTATTAGTAGCATCTTCCACATTTCTACGCTAGCTGGTTCGTTCAGCAACAAGGTTGGCTGATATGACGTTGTTAAATAAGTCATTTGTTATTTAGGGACGCAGAATCGCTGGATGCAGCATACATGAATGAAGGTTTAAAACAAATTAAGTATTGTAGATACCGAGTAAATACTGCTTGTGTTGATTCAGGCTGGATTTTATTGGTGCTAGATTGATCAGTGTGCAATCGGGTTGTTTACCCTGAGAAAATAACTAGCTCAGAAGCCATTGACTGCAAGGTCCTAGCATACAATGATACGATTTCCGGATCTGGAATCGATTCATGAAATATTCTCGGTACACATTATCTCAACTGTACGCATTCACGTGAAAGTACATGTTGTTTGAATGAGCCAACGACGCGCAGAGTGTGTTCACCCTAGTGCAACAAACAAACACAAGCCACCAACACCTGTAATGCGTCAAGACTGTAATGGACCCGAGATAGCAAAATGGACACTGAGTCTACTTATATTAGGTTTTACGATCAGTCACGTGTGTGGATCTAGCAACTGAAACGCTAACTCTCAACTGACTGTAAGTAGACAAAAGTTCCAAAAGTGACCCGTGGAATCAATAGTTCAATAGTGAAACAAGGCACGGAAAACCAGTGCGTTCATAGCGTCAAGACAATGATCCTCCTTAAGGTTATTTGAGGTCTGAAACGATACATGAGAACCTCATCAACAAACACGAGGGAGAAGTTTACTATGACTACTTTCCAATGGGAATGAGCTGGTTATTCCGTGATAATTGATTGGGAAACTGATAACGAATTACTACGAAATGACGCGCCACATACGTTAGCGTGTAAAATCTACTGAAAAACTACACTAAAGAACGAAAATGTGGCCGACGTACACAACTACTTCCTAATCGGCGGGCATTGTTGTTCACGATGTTGTGGTCAAAACGGCAATGTTCCTCCTTGTAACTCCATTGGGAACAACCTGCACTTGAATGATGTTTGTAAAGAGATCAGCTACGAAGTTTCACTCGCGGAATTACCAAAAACGATTTCAGTAGCTTCGCTTGGTCTTGGTTTTTTTACATTAATGCAGCGATGAAGGCACCGTGTGGGTGCTCTAGTGAAACTTCTGTTTGACCATTTGGATGTTCGGTTTCAGATTCATCGGAAGCTGACTATGGGTAGTAATATCCTTCATGGTGACGTCGGAATATTGTGTTTTGGTCATCGGAATCCCTGTTCTCATATCTGCTGTCGGCCACGTACAAAAATGTGTTATTTGGAACTACTTAGTGGTAATCGGAAATGTACTTAGCTCAAATTCGAAGCTAATTTCTACGCAGTAGCAGTAACACACCAGACAGGCTAACAAAACCGTAATGCAATTCGTGTTATGTACAACGTAATTACTTGTGCTGTCAAGTAACAGTAGCACAATGTCCAGTTACTAATTACAATCAGACGTATGAACTGATCTTCGATCCACTGTTCAAACATCCGGCTGACTGTTCCGTCATAGATCACCCAGTCATCCTGTGCAACATTCACCAGTTTCAACAATTGCTAGCGCATGTTAAACAAGGATGAATTATTCCGTCCAGTGTCTGCGTGGTTTGGTTAAAGCTGAAAGCATTTGGGTTTTCGACAACGTAAGGCTGGCGTAACAATCGTGTACTCAGAAGTACAATCTGCAGAGCAACACTCTCAATTTCCAAACATCGACAGAGTCTGAAAGTTTTGCTTTGGAAAGGTCTTCATAAATGTCGAACCATCAGTCGAACGCAGCAAAAGTTAGAAGATCAAGATGTAACTGAGCAATTGATTTGATCAAAGACTCTGCCGCAGGTTCAGATGATCCGTTTGATCCCGACGTCGTTTATTGTGAACTCTGCCTCTCCGTCGGTTTTAGCTTTAGTTGGGACTGTTCGAATTATTTTCGTTGCTGTTGAAAGAGGGTTCGCATCTCCTTAACAGTAGATGACATCGTGATCCCATCCCTGTCACCATTTGGTTTGAAACAGCGAAAAGTTTTGCTGGATCGACGGCGGAATAGATGTGTGCATGACATAATTCGAGTTTTTCGTCTTCAGACAGAGAAAAGAAAAGTCTTTATCCAAAATACAAGCTTAACTGACTACTATCAAGCCAAGTCAAAAATTATATTTTTCGCCCGAGTATATGTTTCAGGGATGAAAATGTAGAAGTATGTGTACGGCATACAGTGACAAACAAATAGACTTGGTTACTAAAATGAGAATTAAAGTTACTATGTCACCATTCATATTTATAGATTTAAGGTCGAGTAGGTAAAAGGCGATAACGGTTGCTCTGGAAACATTTTCCTGTTGAGATTAACTACAATTGTTCTTTTTGTGGAAGGGGCGTTCTTAGAAGGAAAAACAGAGAACCCCGGCGAAGGTTCGTTGCTCGAAGTTGACAGTTGGGATGTCATTAATGACAATGTCTGTCTCTAAACTCGGACATCTCTGGTTGGTAAATAATATCAATTCATTCCCGTTGAACGGTTGAAATAGACAGTAGGCCTTTGTCGTTAAAAACAGTCTACCTGTCAGAATGATGGTATAGTTGAGACAGAGTTCCATGTAGCGGATATAGTTTACTCGCAAGAAATAACGTGTGCCTGTAAGTGAATCAACGAAGTTGCGCAATATGTCATTGAAACAAATTAGGAGAGGACCATCCAGTCAACGATCAGAATTGGTTCGGTCGAATGTGAAATCGTCAGCAGCTGAGAATACGTTAGGAAACCTCAAAACTGGATGATGTGTTGCAGGATCCACGATGCCACCAATGGGTAATGTGGAGAAAATCGAAAACATTATTCACGGGTTGAATATGGGCACAGACATCTAATTTAGGAAGGCCAGAAAAGGACAGTGAAGGACAGGCGAGCATACATAAGCTGTTTGACTTCTGTCGATAAAGAAAGCAACAGTGCATTATTGACAACAAATGCTGAGATAAATCAACTAATCATAGTAATGTTTATATTGGTTATTTGGTTCCACACATGTTGTCAGTTGTGTTCGACATTAACCTACCAGGCAGACCAAAAGTCTGCACCGTCTGCGACACTCCATATCTTCCATGCCGTAATGTTTATCATTTGAGAAACCAATAGTCAATGATTGAGTCTTTCGTCCATTAGGTTAAACAATATTCAGTTGGATTGATGAAGTCCATAACTTAAACCTATACGAGAAGTCCTGATCACGGGTTTACTGATCGCAGTCAATTAAGCGCTACAGTTTCTCCTCTTTTTTATGATGACCGGAACATCGTAGAAATAGTAACACAAGGTTGTGGTCGGGCGTTTGGCTACTGCTATTCAACCATCTATATTGTGTTGTTACCTCCTCTATAAACTCTAGGACCATAGTGCGAATTCTGGTCCGAACAGTAGTGTACAATAGTGACGAACCTGAACACGAATGAAACACTAGCCTATTGCTTTCTTTCGAATCCCCTCAAATAATTAACTGGTAGGAATACGGAGGATGCAAGCTAATAAGGAGCTCAATTGTCTAACTCGTAATAGTTTGCGTAATAATTTGTCAAGCTAATCGTCACAATCTTGGAACAATCTGTTCTGAGCCTTAGTTATATCGTAATTCCTGTGACGACGAGGGACAATTTGAAATTATCTGAAGGTCGTGCTGATGTCACTTCACCATAAATATGATTTAGAGCGACGCTCAGATAAATATGGGCTTCCGGACATCGACTGTTGTTAAGTGCGTTAGCACAACTGCTACCTTTGCGCTCACATGATGTTCATACAAACACTGAGCTTCACATAGCCTACCATTAACCAGTCTAACAATTTGGATTACTGAACGCCTAGTAGACAAAAAACACAACCCGCAATATCTATTGGCAGATTTTCGTAATCAACCTGGTGACAAGTACATTGATAGTCAAACATGGAAAACGCGTCTTGCCTGCTGCTATACTTTTTACATGATTCTAATGAGCGTTTCTAAAAGAGAGGAAACGTATTCATTAGGTAAGACATTGTTTATGACAAAAACGACAGAGTATTAAATAACAATGGTTTATATATTTATTCAATCAATTTTTTCGTAATCTACTAAAACATACGGCCAGGTATATATTTATTCTGATACTAAGATACAGAAATGATATCAAACAGTTTCAAAATAACATCACAGGTTTTAGAGCCCGTTGGCCGAAGTTTATATCAGTACAGAGTGCGTGACACTAGTGAATGTCGATTGTCCGCATATGTGCTCCTTTGCTATCAACTGATTGTTCAAGATTGTATCATTGGTGGAAACCCTTGAATAATTAGGTGAGTATATTGATACCTCTATGCCTAGATTACCGGTTCAGACTTTTCTCTGAAAGAGTCGCTGTTCGTTGCATATTCGTCGTGAAATTCACGTTTAACTGATAGCTTCATAGAAAAATAATAGGTTGACTGAGGAATCCGCAGTCAGCCCCCATATAATCATAAACAACCTTGAATACAACCAGATGAAAAACTCATGCGACAGTTCATAGTTCCATTGCCACTATGTGACCAAAATAGTCGCGATAAAAGACGAATGAAGTTGATAATTCTCTGTGCATGTTTAATGAAGTTCATCCTTCTATGCAGCTTAGGACGTAAGTAAAAATGAACAACTTGTTTTGGTCGTTTGAGGTTAATTTAATCAAATGACCGAACACTTGATTATAACGTGATATCTATTCAAGGTCGGCATGGACGGAGTAATATATCAATTTCAGTAGCGCCATATCTTTGAAGCAAAAAATTAATCTTGTAAATTACCGCCAAAAGAGTGGAGAAAATGTGCTCGGAAGACCCTACTAAACAGGATTTTGTTCGTAGTTTCAACGTCTTAACGCGCGGTGGTTTTCAATAAAGATTTATTGTTATGAGCGTGGCAAAACGGCCACAGAGTTCTCTGGTTGTTCGAGTAGACATGAAATGTGTATTTGTCCACCTGCCGTCTGCAGGCGAGTTGTCTGAAGATGCTCCAGTCATAGGCCTTACAACGCACTCCTGAGAACCCTCCTGACCACAACATTGCGATCACGGTTGACGAGTAAACGGATGCTACTATCTAACATGCAAGGCCAAAAGCCGGTCCATGAAAAAACTGGTTATCCACTGTTTTCTTGTTCCTTCGCCGCACAGTATACCGAATGCAGGAAGGCGCAGTTTCGCACACAAAGAAAACAGCATCAACTAGCGCGATCCATAATAACAGTCAACAAATCTGTGAATTTTAGTCACGGGGAGAACCATGGCTAATCCTTTCGGGCTGTTCATATGGTGTTCAGACAACACTCGGGATGGGGTCAACGCCGAAACCTGATGATGACTGAAGCGTTTGCCGTTTGATTACGCCACCATGTTTTATGTCGTAATGAAAATTTTGTTCAACCGTCAAACATATTCCATTCATACTGTACTAACATTGGAAGACTGTCCCGTTGAATATAACTGATATGGATTCTTTCTCAATGGTCATTTATAAGTTCGTTTTTCTCACGCCCTAATATACGTATATTATTTTGACTTTAGAATCGTAATAACGTGAGGGTGCTTTTGTCGAAGACATCTATTTATCAACACCTTCGCATTTTTTTGAGATATTGCAAAATGTCCTCTTTTCGGATGGAAGTAGGTAAGCTGTAGGAAAGGTGTTGTGCATTCGATGAATGCACTTGTCCAGTAATTGTAGCGTCTGGCATAAGATTTTTTTACATTAAAGGCAATTGATTAAGCTAAACTGGATTCAAAGCACACACGTAAAGAAAATTCGAATTTTACCCGTCAGGTAAAACTTGGCCGCTCATGCAATACCACAAATGAGTCATCACAAGTATTTTCAGCAACCTGACGAAAAGACTGCCTTCTACTGTCAGAACATTGATGTAAAATTCAGTTACACATGCTAAATAAACTTTAGAGAGTTTTAACTATCCACGAGTACAAGGTACATACACCATATAATACGATATCTAAGTTTTTAAGAATAGATAAGCATGCATGAGTCTTTGATAAAGATATTTCTTAATGATTTAGTGGACATGAGAGGTAAAGTTTTCCGAAAAAGAATGATCGGGGCAGTGGAGACTGATCCTGTGGGTCAGTCTCTAGGTCAGTTGCAATTGTGGTGACTCATATACTGGTAGAAGGGACCGTAATTTACGACGAAGGAAGGCGCAGCACATCCCCAAGTGGCTAGTGCGAACAATGAGTCAACGTGGGTCAGTATGCCAACACTCGAACAGAAACCCGGCGACTTCGATCGCGAAACACGTAATCGCAACAGGTCATGTGGTTGACCCTGTCACTTCGTTTATGGTACTATTGCGCAACCGCAACCCTAGGTTGTTGGCGTTCTCCGAAGCATTGTGGATCAAGCGTCACGCACCGGTCCTTTGTTGGCAAAAGGTGCTGACGTAGTCAATTTCGTTACCCTGGCAATGAACCCTGATTACTCCCATGTTGATATTCGTTCATTTCACTGTTTTGTCGCCATGCGCTGAACCTATATGATTGAATGTTTTATGTATTCGACGAAATGCTTGCATCTCGCAATGTATGTCTTCTTGCCGTCATAGTGGTCTTTAGTGTTGTATCAACGCACGTATCGAGCATCCAAGTCAATCAAATGAACCCCAACTAAGAGTTGGTCCACATCTGTGCCCTCATAACCTGCGCACCATCATCGTCGTCGAGTTGATTAGACAATCCGGTATGTGCACGGTGACACTGACATCGGAACCTCCGTCTAGGTGTTTAGTCTAACTATGAAAACAGTTAAATCCCAATTAATATTTGCAGTGTAACACACCTCACAGAAGTGCAATTTTTTGGGACTGGTACTCGACGGCCGTGTTGTTTTCATCGGAGCAGCGTTGATTAAAATTGGTTTCGCCTTTACCGGCTGAATGATCTTGAATACCAACTGCAGCTGAACTACCTACCCAGACACTGATGATTCCGTTCGATTGCAGACTTGGTCGGGATGTTTAATGAAACCACCCGCTCAGGTGCATGGTGGAAATATTTCGGTTAGAGACATTGTTTCCTAAGTTAACCTGCCGGGTGGGATAATTGTTCCAACACAACAGCTTACGATGTGTAGCAGAAGGTGTTTTTGTTGTGTGTAGAAACCTTTCCAGAATTTAAACACCAGCCTTACCGCATAGATTACCAGTGGAACGAACAATGTATTAAGCTAGTGGATAAAAGGCACAAGCACAATGATTCTGATCGCACAGCAAGACTCGACTGAACCTTTTCAATAATGATGATGGAAAACTTATCATGATATATTAGTGATTCATTTACTCTCTTCAATCAAGAACATGAATTATTAGAATATATTGGAAATGCGAATAGTAGCAACATTAGAAACAGCCAACGATTGCGTTTACATGAAACAAGGACTGTTATCAGTTTCAGGGCAGACAAACTGCTTGAGTCAACAGGTTATGCACACACAGGACCAGACGGCGAGTTTTTGTTACCATTACCTCGAAGAAGGCAAGGAATGTCGGGTTCCGATTACTCAAGAATATCTAAAACAAATTGGCGCGGTATACAACGTGACCCGTTTTGCAATAGATTAGGTCGGATTTTCTCTCACTCGCTCTGCTGTCATTGCATATTGCGTCATGACGCGCATCAACCACCTGGCCTTACGTTCAGCTAATGGATATTTGTATTAGTGGTTTCACAACATCACACGGATTGCTTCCTTCAAAGTCCCACCCCCAACCGATTAAGAGGTCAAGTTTTATCTGAGTGACAGGTCTCAAATACCATACTGAACGGCGCGAAGTGCCAGGGACACAGAGGCCGCAGTTTGCTACACAAAAATGCAATTCAGGCGCCCCATAAAGTCGCTGACGCGCATAGTGCCCTTAGACGCAAAGGAAAGCTGTAACACTAACTCGTCAGGACAAACCGAGTCCATCCCCAGCGCCATTCCTAGCCCCCCCTCCTTAATCCTAGTGTGGCTGGATTTCCAAAGCGGAGGTGGTAGTATTCCAACTATCGGTGGGATACCTCAATGCGTCGGTGACGCACATCCAAACGTCCACAACAATCGGATTGCGGACAGCACGGGCGACCGGATTAATCATCACTCAAGAAGATCGGACGAACGGACGAGACATGCCAAACAAAACGGGATGGAAGACCAGAATGCAGGTACTGTTATTCCAACACTTGGTGGAATTCCTCGACACGGCCGTGAAATACGGTCAAAGCCCATAGTGGATACATTGCAGACAACATGGGCGACCGGACGAACTATTGCCGAACGAAATGCGACCAATGGACGAGGAATAGTAGGCAGAAAACTTCCGACAGAATGCGTTGGTCACAAATAAACCGGGCAGAAGTGCACAAGATATGTGAGAGGAAACCGGGGATGTGTCGTTGACCGAAATTTCGATTAATAAAAGCCAGCGCACGTGGCATGACAACCAGCGAGTTGGACGATGAAGATTGTGCTTTATTGGATGATTTTTCGATACACTAGGCCTGATCTCCCAAGCCCTTCCTCACACTCTACTTTCTCTCTTCTATCAAAGGCAGGAGAGGAAGTAGCTTTTGGTTGTATGTATATGAGCTGTCTGAGTCACAATGAATTATCAGATATCAGACAGTTATCCACATCAGTGACATTGCGGACAATGTCTCCAGCAACACCTTTCTATACGCCAATGACCTAAATTCGGGAAATGCCACTGATCCCAGTGCACTACAGATCGATCTTGACGCTCTGGAGAGATGATTCGAGCCTCCCACGAAACGACAGTGGGTGTGCACACATTTCGCTCAATGAGGACTCTGGTAACGCCTCTGTGAGTAATGGTATGCTTAGCACAGTAGACATTATGAAAATCGACTTGAAGAAAGATCTGGGTATCTGCTGGTCGTCTAACCTATCCTTCCAGTATCACCACGAGATGGCGTCAAAAAAGGAGTTGACACTTTCGGCATGATTGAGTGCACTTTTACCCGAATAGGCAAAAAGCGTCTGGAACCTTTCATGGGGTATATATAAGACAGCTCCTCGAGTAGGCTAATCATGTCGTGTATCCCGGCCTGAAGAAAGGTGTACTCGTTGTTAAGGGTGTTCAACGCGCGGCCAACAAACTAGTCAGAGGATTAAAAAACGTCACGTAAGAGCCTCTACTTAAAATCTACGATCTGTATCCATTTGAATTTCGACGACTCCGCGAGGATTTGATTCGCATACACTTCTTCTTTAGGGTAGACTTAATAGAACAGTTCTTCACTGTAGCTAACGATGACGGCCGACTAGGACATGTCAGAAAACTGTGTAGACTCCGTCGCTATATCGTCTTGAGGCAACAGTAATTTTCTCAGAAGGTTATTAACCTTTGGAACAGTCTTCCTTCCGAGATCATCTTCTGCGTTTCTACAGATCGTTTTAAAGCATTGTTTTGCTCATATTTACTTTAATCAGACCAGTGATCTTTCTCCGTTTTCGTTATTTGCTGTAATCCGCGAGTGCGCTGTTACACTCTGCTTTAAATGTCTGCCTTTCAGGTTAACATACTCCCGCTGGAAACCGAACATGACAAACCGATTGGATCCGGGCACTTTTGGCTCCCTATCTCGAATCTGTGTGTTACTCACAGAATCGCTTAAACTCTGTAATTGTCCGTGAAAGAAGAACACAGGAGGCTGACCACCACCTTGTCAATCATATTGGGTGACTTCCTCTCAAGTTAAAACTTCTTATCAAGTGTAATTGCAAAACTAGACGCTTAAGCCAATTTTTTGACAGTCGATTTCGAATGATATTCTCTGGGGTAAAATCACGAATAGATTAGGTCGTTTATTTTCAGTGGTACATTCGCCAGTGACTGACAATCTGACAACCACAACTTCATATCAGCAAAATTATTTTCCTCTCACTGGCTGACCACTCCATAGACCTACAACAAATATTGATCCGGGCAGTTTCCTCACTGGCTGCAGAGTGCTTTTAACCATTTGACAGTCGAGTGATTAGGAGAGCTGATTGTCCACTAAAATAATCGTGTTTTTATTTCCGGTATGAAAAATTTGAATAAACGACGAAGTTTACCCGCCGATTGGTTTGAATATTTTGTGTCATCTTCAGTTATAGAACCCTAGTGTGAGAGCAATTGCAGGTGAACGTTGCTCACTCGGGTGTAGCATGCACAGTATCCAATGCTGGGTTTACCATCTAGAGCGAGCAGTTTCTTCAATTCAAACAATTATTTCGAACTATTTAACTGCTTTTTACATTGTAAACTTCTCCTTGCCTCTCATAATATACAGTTAACAAAAGCTCAGCAAGGTAACGACGTGTTTTGCACATTAGAGTTGACTGTTTATTCGCGGGTAATTGTCGGCAGTTCATAAATATACTAAATAATTGATCTATAGTGAACCAAATAATACTTGGATAAATCGAAGTCTGTGATGGTGACACCGAGAGTGTAAGTGTTGATCATGTACGGATGTCTGGGGACATAGTTGGAAGTATTTCACCAGAGTTGGCCAAGGCAAACGGAAGTGTCAGCCGCAACCAATCCCGAAATCATAAGCAAAACGATCGGTCTTAATGTCCTGTCACGTAAAACGGTTAGGAAGACTTAATCACACTTGTGTAGATTTAGGACTATCACATCTTGACACCTGTTCCATGCAGGTGTTCTGATTTCTTAAGGCATCGGTTACTCTGACTGGAAACAGAAGACTCCAAATTTTGCAATTTAGCAAAACTATGTAGAAAAATAATCATAGACGAAAATGCAGTCTCGATTATTCCTCTGCAGGCCGGCACAACAACAGAAAATGTCTTCACAAGTCACGCCTTCTTACTGTCGTGGTTTGTAAACTATACTGTCCTGTCCCAAACCCATCAATCAGATGACAATGTATCATCAAACATAATACGTTTTTGAGCGTTCCTAATGTTTTGATAACAAGCAGTTCCTGTTGTCAAATAACGTTCCAAGTGAAGTAATCACACCAGACCTGGTCGAGTGCTGGGTTGCCTCTGCATATGTAATCGAAAATCGGCGTTCCCAAGTGGTATGTCAGACAGTGGTGTGTGATCGATTTTTGGTTAGTGCCGATCGAACCAGCAATATCTGCTTCGACTGGCCATGGTATCGATCGCCCGAACCAGTCGTTCGCGAACCGCCTGTTATTCTCACAATGCCTTACGCTGCTTTCAGCTGGAATGACTGCACAGTACCTGCATATTATATTCATTGACTTGCTGCGCCTGGCAATAGCCAAAGTTCAGACTGTTTGAAAAAATGAATTGGATTGTCTTCACTCTGTTCAGAACGGGCGAATGTACGTTGATATCAACCAAGATTTGGCACCCATACTCAAATCGATAGATAGATTGAGCGGAGAACATTTTTACAGCATGCAATAATTTTCATATATTAGATGAACGCACTAACTGCACTTATGGAAGCATTTCACAAGATCGCATTGAACGAATAGTATTTTCTCATAGACTTAATGTTGATGTTCGTAAGGCAGAGGTGTACAGGCGAATAACATCTGGAAACGAAATATTCTTAGTGTGGAATGAAGCCTAGAAGATTTAGCGTCAAGTTAATCGGGAAAATTGCGGAATTTTACCCAGCGCAGCTTGCAATGTATACAGAGGTAAACCAAGTGGTACATCCCAAACTTCGTAAGACATTTTCTTGCGGTCACTCTGCTGAACATCACTCAAAACCTACTGAGCTTGCACATCTGAATCCTACTGGAATGAAGAACATCTTGAACAGGCGTCTCTTCAAACGTAATGCTCTCTGTTTTTCGACTTCCAGACTAACAACTCTAACCAAAGGAAAATTGGGCAAACAATGGATGAACGATACCAAGATCACACACTGCTATGAATCGACGTCCGACACATTAATTGTAGTCTCCATGAATGATAATGGTCAAAAATTGCATTCGAGCTCGATGCTGGATCGGCCGCATAAGTACTGCGAGCGGATACCCTACCATAACTCTCAAATATAAAAACGTATGCAATTTATTTTTCATCTCGTACTGGTCAAGCGGTTTACGTTATCGGTGCTCCTGTCACAGTGACTGAAGGCAAAGGACGCCAGTGCTTAACCAGCACTACAAGTGGCTCACGCCGCACCACTTACTGTTTCATTCACACACCACGTATCCGGTGTAAACCGAAAAGAACAAGACAAACAGGCATGTGAGTGAGCTCGCTGTGTCCAACCGGCCTATGCATGTTAGCCAATTGATAGGCTAGCATGAAATTTAACCGCCATCTCTCGGGAAATAAACAGAGAGATATTCCAACAGTAAGATCTAAAGGGGGAAGAAAAATCTTGAAAATGTAGTGAAAGAAACGATTTAATATAGAAGCACACGTTGGTGCACTCTAGACAGAATATGGAGGGAAATCGAAATTCAAGGTTGGACTGGAAGATGATAGACAAAAACATTCACCGTACGGTACATCAACAAAGCTAAGAAAAAGGAAAGGTAAAAGGCCACAGATCCACACAATTTTGAGAAGAGTAGCGGGTGAATTGACAAACGACGGTGTTCGTTGGTCAATCCAAACAAGAAAAATGGATATAATCGACATAACCTACTTCAGCCTAACGCATTCGTTGTCTGTTGGCCGACGGTGTACTCTAAATATGTTGATGACCTACTAATCTCAAACTGCCAGCACTTATGCAGCCGCACACATTGGGATGCCATGTCGTCACGTTTTATGGCATCGTTGGTTCCCTTGCGTACCGCGTGCTTCAATTCACGGCCACGTAATAACTGCGTACTGAACTTTCAGACGCCCGTCCGCATCACACGTCTCCAGACCGTCCCGCTTAATGTTGCCTTCTCAAGATCTATAATCAGTGTTGCAAAGCAAAAGACTTACCTGGATAACAACCTGGCATTTGAGTTTTTGACGACCAGGATTTTGCTCACCCAGTTTCACCTGTCCCTACAGCAGTTACTTAGGAATATAGTTGTCACCCATCCAGCGGACAAGACCTAGTCATACAATAGTCATCTAACAGCCATGTAACAGCTGCTTGAGTTAGCTACTTGTCTACATGGCTAGAAAATTGTGTCTGAATCTAATTGCTTCAGATTAGATTAAATACCTTTCTGACACCATGCTAAGTTTTAATGTGTTCGAATGTACGATGAATTGGTTCAATCAGACGAAATCGAGAGAAGTAAGAAATATTATCACAACTTTAGTATCGAAAGAAATACGGAAGTTCTAAAAATCTTCAATTATATTCGCCGGGTCGGCGTATTTCATTTTCAGTCCTAATGCAATACTCAACACAGTTGTGATAGCAGTTACACAGGACTTCACAAGTGTTGAGTTGAAACCACATCTTGTATATAGTCGATATACAGTAGTACTGGCGAGATGACAATCGGACTACAATTGCACCACGATTGCTATAAGACTAGAGTAATTTTGCTGGCGTAGCCTTAGACAATAGTGGTTTATGCAATAGGCTACTTGAATTTTTCCCAAACCTTCTCTCCAGCCTACTATGGAAACTCTGCAGTTAACATCTCGACGATTGCTCATTCATGTCTGTGAATTTTCTAACGGGAAGTCAAGGTTAGTGGACAATTGTCTGGCGGTTTCCATGTCAACAGCGGTGTTCTACATGGACCAATTATGTGTACCATTTTGTTTTTTTATGTTCTTGAATATTGCTGTTCTGTCACATTATCAATATTGCTATACATTGATAAGATTAAACTGTAGCGAGTCATAACGTGTTCGGAAAATGTAGAAACCCCCCAAAACGATTTGAATGAGCTAAACCAGTGATTATTCGAAGATAACTTGCCGTGCAAGGTCAGTAAGCCCTTCGCCTGGGTATACGGCCAACTTGATGATCTCTGTTTACAAGTGGTATCTGAAAGCCTTCTTGATAGGTTGTTCAAGTCCGCCCTCAACTTGTGCACCCCTGGCTAAAATGGCGTAAGTGAGCTTAAACATTTTAAGGGTAACCCGTGTGACTTCCATCATGCTGGTTTATGTAGTTCGTCCGCATTTAGAAGCGAGAACACAAGCCAGGTTCATATTTTTAGAATAGCTGACAATTAATGAAAGTTTTCATTTAGGATATATGGAACTCAGACTGCTTCTCTTTTCAAAGATACGGATCAGAATAGGTCACTTATAAAGACATCACTAACACCGTTGCTACAGCCCAATTATCGCCCACAAAACGACGACATAACCGATGGCATCCATTGAGAGACCTCTCACTAATCTCAATTGAACCCATACGAAATCACCCATGGAAGCCGGATTATGACCAGGGTAGGTCACACGGTATACAGAATTGCTTAGTTAGAGTTCCATCATCCTGGGACACACTCCCCAACTCTCCGTGCATGAGTGAATTGATTACCGTTCTAAAGTTCTACTCACTTGATAAGTACATAAGAAAGAGACTGCACGGCCATCTTTTTGACCACCCAACTAGTCGAGGTCTGCAAATCACGAAGTTTGCATAGTTAGCAGAAAGTTTTTAAACCGCATGTTCGTAAGATCATTTAGGTATTTCTCCATTCATTATTTCCTCACATGTGTGATCCGCCCAAATCAGATTCAAGAAGGTCCAACGGAATATTGCTCTTGCCCTTTTTATAAACTTTGAACCAGTGACAGCATTTAAATGGTTCAGGCGTTCTAGTCAAACACACTGACGGAGCAAGATGGTCCGATCCCCTGGACAAAGATTGAGCGAAATCTCCTCGTTGGATACATTCTGGTTTCCAGAAACGAGCTCACTTGTATTTAATTTTGCTCAGCATGTTTACACATATTTTATGTGATTTAATTCACAGTTCAGTGATCTGTGAGTTTTAGATATTGACTTAGATGCTATAAGCAAAATATACTTGTGTATATTTGCAGATCTCATTATCAGCTGTGTATTAAAAGTGTCATTCCTTAGGTGTATGGCTAGGATACTAGTAGATTTAGCACCAGTAATGCAGTTAGTGTAGAAGACATAGCTAAGAACTTATCAACCAATTATTTCTTTCAGACATTTAAAGCGACTGCGGTTTAATTCAAAAACAGAATGGAACAACTCCTCGAAACCTTAAAATGTTAAAAAGGATGGTTTATCCGTATAAACAACGGTACGGTTCTTCCGTTATGTGCATGAAAAAAAAAGCACAGTGCAGTGGTATCGTTTGACGAACGTGGTAGTCTGATTAAAGCCGTAGGATTCCACCAGATATGGCCTCCGCAACTTCTCGGCCTCCCTGTGACATTTCTGTCGGTCAGAATTTTGTCATGTTACGACCAACTGTTTAGTGAGGTGAGTGGTTAGACCGTCGTGGTCCGTTAGCATAATTTGACTGCTAGAGTAGAACACGAAACATGGATTACATTCCAGAAATTCATATGTTGTACTGGCAGTGGACCACATCACGTAAACAAAAAATGGGTTCCTGGCAAATGTCACCCGGGATCACTGTGACTTTTTCAGCCCACAAGAGGATAAAACGTTTAATAAATCGTGGATTATAATGCAGAGAGTACGAGTTTTGCGGGATGAATTTATACCACACGCTTATTTCAACCGCAGATATATAACACGCGAAAATGGAACAACTGACGACGCACTGATAAACGACAGAAGTGCAGATTAGTTATAAGGGGGTTTTGGTCACACAACTATCACGCAAATCGCATTCTCATAGATCTTGCAGTCAACCCATTTTTCACTATATATATATATATATATAAAACTGAGTAATGCTGTTGTTGAAATATGTCAGTATTGCATATAATTGCCATAGTTGAACAAACTTCGACGACGTTTTTCTGAGACAGCTGTGTTGCCGATAGCCATATCGATTTCATATTATCCAAACATATGCACTACTGGCAAGCTGTAGCAAGAAGAAAACGAGAGTGTTATGCAACCCTGTAGCAGCCGTCTGAAAAGTATATAGAAATGCAACATATCTGATCCACTTCAAGTATTGTCCATTTGAAGTCAAATAAAACACAATTACCAATGATTTCATAAATTCGCTTCAATTTAACTACAGTGTTGAATCCTTTCGGGCGCACCTTGGGAGCCAAACACGGGCGACAATTAATTTCGTCACGATAATTTCGTCACGATATGGTGAAATCACGCAGTGATCCCTTTTCGTGTTTGGTCACACCTGATTAGCTGGTGCTTTGTAAAACTGAACTGCAGGTGATTAACACCCGGCTGTTGTCAGGCTGACGCCGACAGACATGTACAGGATTCCCGATTAGTTTCTCCAGTCGTTCTTTTGTCTTGCTCTTGTACGGGAATCTGCAACTGCGAGAGTACTGATGCGTGATGACTGAAAGAACGAAAACACTGACCTTTCATTTTATGATTTGAGCATGCTTCTGATATCTGCAACTAGAAAAAACCCGAGTTGACCTCATTTCACGATCTTCAATTTAAGAGACTTGTACCATATAATAGCACCATCTGATATAAGTTATCTAGTAAAACGGTGATGAGGTCCTGATTGGGTAATTTCAGATAAGCACTTCGTTCACTTTTCGTGTGAATCTTGACTAGAGATATGTTTAATTTTGGTTCATTTGTAAACGGGACTATAGCACAAACAACATGAAAAGAAGTACACACATTTTGTCGAGTCATGTTCAATATTTCATGTAGAAAGCTCAGGTTTCGCATAAGTGGAGAAAAACATCGGTCACAGTGATTGCAGTGCTTTAGGATTAAGACATTCACAGCAAGCAGAAGAAATGAAAAACAAATTTGAAACTATCATGAGGTTAATTTCACATGTTGTGGCTGCTTGTCTTTTGATTCACCGGTGTTCCGGTGTACCAGTATATATACACACACATTCACTGGTGTCAGGAACGTGCCAGGAACTGCAGGAAAATTATGCATCAGTAACGATCACATATTCACTACTCACTGTGCCCAGGAAACTCTATTTTCCACATTATTTTGCGAAAGCAGAACATGATCACCTAGTTCACACCTCCACCTAGAGTCACCACAAAACGTACAAGAACAAAACCTGATGATCCGGTGCACATCTCCAGGATGCATGTGAAAATGCACCCCAAGTGTCAGGTTAGTTGAAAGTTTACCAACTACATTCACCGTTATATCAGGAAGGTGAACAGGTATATTCTTACAACCCATGCTACTTGAGATCACCACAACGAAAAAGTACACCAGTAGTATTGCACTAGTCGTTTTTCGTGTCTATTTGTTCAAACGCTGAGTTCAATAGTACTCAAAAAAATGCGTGAATACAATATCAGCTTAGTTGCAATAACCCTTTGTTGCAGCCGAATTTTATGTAATCCACTGACACGGTAACATCGATGTTTCTTCCTGCTAATCTGAGTGTGGTATGTACACTTTGGGACCAGTGTTACCTGCTTTCTGTTCAACAGTACTTGAATGAGTAGGGCACATAAAGTTTCATAATGTTGGGCTTCAGTATCCGTAATTTCGTGATTGTAAGTTCAAATTTACTACGCGGAATTTTAATACAAATGAACTGTAGGAGTGTGTGAACTAAGCTGAATCATCTTGTCAGCGGACCGAACAGGTTCAAGGCACAGCATTACAAAAGATTCTGTCGTCTTATAATGTAATGAATAAAACCGGGGACAGAAAACTTCATCAAACCAGATTGCAAGGGTAATTTTGCGACCTGATTCTGCCATAGTTGGGGCTGTATTTCCGCTCAACGAGTGAGTGGAACTTTCGATACATGCACGCATACAATGCGCCTATCAGCACAGAAGAGAATTAAAAAATCTGTCTGATTCATGCCTGATTCTGTGATTTCAACTTGGAGAGAAGTCCTAGT
>JTDE01000665.1:196222-220400 GCA_014338405.1 Paragonimus skrjabini miyazakii
TTTCTGATTGAACGGGGTACCCGCGCGTGCTGTGAGAGCCTTTTGTGGACCTCATGGTTGAAATGAGAGTCACACTTTATATGGTGTTGATTATTCATATGACGCCCATTTATGAATGCGCGACACCTAATTTCTATATTCATCCCTTACATTGAACATTAATTCTTGTGAAGACATTGCTTCAAAAAATAATCTAAATTAATTCCAAACGTTACCTATCATGTTTGAATGAATTCAGCGACAATGTGTCGGCAATGACTGTGCTCCTGATAACAAACAATCTATTCGTTATGACGGACAGTTAACATGAGTCTCAGCAACCAGCAACATGTTGTTGAGGCGCTATTCCAACTGATAATTTCATTCGTCTACCCATTTTATCAAGGCAGAGACCATGATGTGATCTTGTTCAAAGTATCACCAGAGGTCACAAACTGAACTGGTTACCACGCGGTTTGCTGCTAGTTTTGGTACCCAAGGTGAACGGTAGAAAGACAATGTTAACTGAGGCGTTCATCAGAGTGCACGATTGTGGATCCAATTTTTTCAAGTTTTATATACGATAACGACATCAACGTTGATAAAACAAGCAAATCAGTTGGCACAAACTGATTAGCTGCCATAATATAAATTGTTTTACGATCGTCTTGCTGTCGGAATCGATTCGGCCAGAAGAGTGTGTGAAACTCTTGAGTGCAGCTCATTGGCCAGCATGAACAATCGTGTGTTACATCTTTTCGTCTGACTGTGATAAACCACTTCGGAACGAGGCATCATAACACAGTGGATGGCGTCAAGTACAGTCACGCATCAGAATTACCTTGCGCTTATTGATTGGACACTGGTTTCTGACCTTGGTTTAACGGGTGAGTCCAGCCACTCGCACATCAAGTTGGACATTTTTCCTATACGTTTAACTTGTGACCAACTTGCCACCGTCACAAGGGTTTCAGTTAAGTCACTCCTGGTCACCATAGTACAAAACTACAAAAGAAAACGTGTGAACATCGCGTGAGGCCGTCTGTTTACACGTATGTGCCTAGCACAGCCCATGCTATCCATTCAGTACCATCACGCCAACGAAAGCCAAATAAGTTTTTCCATTATATACAAATGTTTTACGCAAAACTCATCAACCACATTTCATTCTCTTTGTCAGCAGCTGACAAGCAATTTGTTAAGGTTATCATGCGACATGAACATTTACCCACATGGTAATCTTCATGAATTCCTTACATAGAATAGGTGGTGGGTAGTCCGCAAGCTTTTCTCATGAACTGTGGGAACCTAGTAGAGTCCAATATAGTTTATCAGAGGGAATTTACAGAAAAGGATTATGTGGGTGTGAAAATCGAAGTCATATATGATTTTAGTTGTGCTTATCCATAAGACTACAAAACACGCTTAAGTAAAACCTGTATGTGGCCCCTACTTGATCAATCCTTTAACGTCCACCTGTTTTTCGGCATCTAAATTACAGGCACCTAGTGTGCGTGAACAGCAATGAAAATGTAATCATCATATGCATCATGGAAAAGTCAACAACACTGTCTGTACGTGATACCTGGAATTTTCCTCACAGTCTTTAATCAGTTCGTTAAGGTTTTCAGGCACACTGTCAAACAGCCAGCTAGCAATCAGCCTGGAGTTTGCATTAATCTGAAAAATCAGTATGTACTTCAAGTTGTCAACAACAAACAGGGTGACCAAGGTTATTACACCGAGATAACATAACGGCAAGTTGCAACAATGCAAGTCGCAACGATATAAACACCTTGATGAAAGTTTTATCATTTGGTTGGCAATATGCCGCGATCATCAGGCTTCATCAACCGCTCATTCATAACTGACCAATCGATGGGGATATACGAATAATCCATACATAGCACTCAACAAGTTATTATGCATTACAATGGGCTCATGATAGATTTATTGCCACCTAATCATACTTCCTCGGTTTAAATTTGATGTTCGAAATGACCTACACTGGTATCATGCTTATTGTGCAAATATACATTGTCTGTTTACGTCTGCTATGTGTTTACGGTAGTGAGACATTGAATACTGATATGACCATATTTCAAACCTTCCATTCGGTTTTCTTTAGCTATTCTAATGACCTGTGGAAGTGTTGGATCGTTTCATGCCGATATCGATTAGTAAATACTCGCTGTTCCACAACCTTACAGTAAGTATTTGCACAATACAAGTCGACTTATTTTTCGGCATCTTCTATCACATTGGTATTCAAGGGGCTCTATCATCCGTTTCTAACCAAATCGATCATGTCATAACAGACTGTGCAGATGCTTCCTTGTGTGTTTGTCTCATTGCATCCGTTGATCAACGATCTAGTTAATTCAAGGTCGACTGCGCTCAAGGCTCACTTGCACAATTGTCACGGAGAAACATATGCACACCACAGCCGTGCAACCAACCGTTCGCAAACCTATATGCAAATTTCACACCAAACAGAACATGTTACATCCTGGTGTACATTCTGATAGCGACACATGTGAGTGACCCTACATCTGTTAACGGACTTGTACTGGAAACGGGGCTTTGATTTTGTTACCAATCACTAATAGATTTTTAATTGGTTGCACCTCACAGAAAGTCACTTTTGTTCAAACGGCATGGGTCAGACAGCTGGAAAGACGAACCAGTATGTAGGCTGGCGTGCTGAGCAAATACCGACAGAGATAGACGAAGAAGTGAGTGTGGACGACGAAGAGGAGTACGCAAGCTGTGTTTCGCATGGAACGCCAACGGTGAAGACTCGTCCAAGTCGAACATTTGGTAAAACGAGGCTTTCCAACTCTGAACACAGGTCTATCACCAGCTGGATCGTTCAAGAAACGCCGATATTTCTATCCAAACTAACCACAACTTATGAAAAGCGGGGAGACCAAAGTGATTCATGCGCGGGCCTTCTGACCAGAAATGGCAAAGATAAGAATCAACAAAGTGTTGGTGAGTCTGTGTGCGAAATTTCGGTTAATCTGGCTTTTTCTTTGTAGCTTCAGATCTGACTTACTGAAACAATAGAACGTTCCCATCGCTAGGTAAATAAAACAGAGCTTCCAAAGGTGATTAGTTATCATTTACGTATAGTTGCAGTTAGGGAATGTCCAATTCCTCCTAACTTCCTCACCATCGGATTTGTAAACGGAATCTTTCACTAACTTAGTTTAACAAGTATTCCAATGTGGTGTGCGAAACAGAGTATCCTCTCAAATGACGACAAGACCAAGATGTTGTGGAATTGCTGATGACAGCGATAGTACCATCCACGTATTAGGAAATTTACCAATATAAGTCGATTTTGGCAGGGCTTGTAAGCCTAGGACTATCTCGTGTAACCAGTCCCGAATAATCTTCCCTCCAACTCTTATGTTTCTGTTACTGGTCGTTTGAAGTGGGTGTGTTAGCGATTTAGTCAGGTTGCTCTTAATCCTGAAGGAGTTGTCCGGATAACTAACGTTTTTAGGACAGAAAGTCGAGTTATCACAAATTAAAGGTTACCTTTGAAGTCAGTCACAATGTAAATTAATGGATAATCGTAGAATAATCTTGTTAGACAGTTAAGTAGGAAAGTTTTAGAAATATGTGGCTTTCATAGATCCGATATGTGTGTTGCGTATGTGAGCACACAACACAACGTTTCGATATAGATGATAGCAAGCTCTCGAAGACAAAGAAAGGACATTTCATAATTGCGGGCTTACTCCAAATGAGTGGCGTCAGTTATAAGTCGTTAGAAGAGCAGTTACATGGTGATATATAACTTGTGATCGGAGACACAGACACCCTGCATTCGCATTACCGGTTAATTGTGGAGTATACTACAGTATTCAGACAAGCCATCGCAAGTTTTTGGCATAAGCAATCTAAACAGATGAACAGCAATGTACTTTGCTAACTGGAGGTTTAAGACTCAATGTTTTGTAATTGCAAAGTCTGCCATGCTATGTGTTCACATCTTTCTACTTATCCACCAATTCTCTCGGGCTTAAACTCTGTCCAACGAGGCCGAACACCACAGCGCACATGTTGACAGTGCACTCTTTAGTAATCTTGAATGCTGACTACTCCGACAAACCTGAGGGGTACAATGATGATGAAGTGTCAGGAACTATAGGCTTGTATTGATAGAGAATTGATTAGAAGGTCCTTAAAAGTTTTGAAACTACCAGAAACTAAGTATAAATTTTATCTATGAATCTTTCCAGGGTTCCCGTAGTTGAAGTATCTATGTCAGTCACCGAAACCATCCAGTGCCTGAAACACATGGATAAACTCGGAAAGCATTTGTCACCACTGAAAACGACCCTAGAATTAACCGTCTCTCCATGATTCACTAGTTGTCTAACTGTTTGATAAAGCCTTATGTTCTCAACTCGAAAAAAAAAACAATAAATAACGGAATCAAACATACTGAAGACTGATGAAATAAGTGAACACAGATGATGAGCGTTAACCTGGAACTCAGTAGTGACAAGTAGTTGTTGAATAGACCAGACTAAAAGGGACCCATTGAAACATGATGACTTCAAAATGCTACAAGTAGACGCAACGTTCAGTCGAAACGCATAACGAGAATTAGATTACAAAACAACGTTAGTATGTCGAACATCACAATAGAATATGGTAAGGACAATTAACCTGAGTACAGTTCAATGGCTTCATTGATGTACTACGATTCCAGACAGTTTGCTCTGTCGGCCTGTCGTCATTTCCTAGTGCTGTTATTTAAAGTCATTTGTTTGTCAGGCTAAGCCATAGTTACCCTCGTGACCGCAATGTTCAAGTTTGTTCAACAGAGTGACGTTGTGTAACTCACACACACGTATGTGAATTATGCCTAAGCGGCTTGCAAGTGTGACGCGTGTGAAGCCCTAGACGGTGTTAGTTTTTCGACCAGAGGATAAGACAGATCATCATGTGTTGAATAAGGAAGGGTGTTAGAAGTATAAATGTTTCATTCGAAAAGATGTGATGTCATAATTTCGACGTTTTATCGTTTTAGGAAGACACTGGTCGCCAATGTCTGCTGTTAGTCACTATCAAGTAGCCGTCAACACCGCATTATATAGTGGGGTCGTCAACATATACTATCACAATGGTTTTTAGCCAATGTATGTATGACTGACAACAATTGTACCTCCAAAGATGACTTTGTCCTTCAACTGATGAACGATACATGGACACTTGCGCTTCTCTGAAGTTCATCAAACTACCATGTTTATTGTACAAGAACAGGCAGGCTGGCCCTGTGCACCAGCACATCGAGGTGTGTTCATATTCTGAATGAATGTATGGGCGTGTTGCGCCCTGCGAGTAAGTTTCGGCCAATCAGCCCTAAACCAAGCGGGAATGATGTGCACGTCCCCGGTGACTAAACAGTGTTGGTAGGAAATTAATCATGAATGACTTAAATAGACGACCACTTAGCAAAAGATGATGACCGCAACCTAAAAATGCGGTTATTACAGTTTGAAAAGTCACAACTGAAAGCAGGTTTGAAAGAGAGACGTGATGTGCAAACCGTTTTACAGTGCTATGAAAGATAGTCAAAAATGAAGCGGTTATGACCATGCAAAATGCGAATTAGTATGAGAGCATGTTCAGGCTGCATCTATTTCAATTGCTTATTCGCCAGGAATTGCTGGCATCGATATTGAAAAACACTGTTTACTGAATTGTTTTATGCAAAGGGAATCCTAATTACAAGGTCTCAAACGTAACAGTGGACAAAGTAGGCTTTACGCTCACCTTTACTGCTTCCCATTTACGATCTGTTTTGTGATCCATGTGTAACTAATGGTATCCTCGAAAGAGCCTCAATCTGCAATTCTAGTCGGTCATTGTATCACTGTTTCCATGTACAACATCAGGAAGTGTGAGAAACGGTTACATAAATGAACTCAGAAGCAAATACTGAAGTAATTACGGTCATCAATAGTAGCTGAACACCACTGGTTGCTAAATAAGTTGACCATGGTCTACAAACGGAAAGGTAGAGTTTACTCTTTCAAACGCAAAATTTCACGTTTTTGAAGGTATAAGGACCCTCATATCTATTTTAGTCAACTTAATAAAGGTCATTTATTTTTCATTCACTCCTTAATTTCGTTTTCTCAGAAGTTAGAAATTTTTATCTCATTCAGGATACCGGTTGAGTTGGGCAGACAAAGATTTTTAGTGTTTCCACAGTAATCATGTTGACATCTCGTATATACTGTTTGTTCATTCGAAACAGTGACGTGGAAAACGATAAATAACCTCAGTAATAATGCCATCCCTCGGTTGGAGTGATGTCATTCGATAGAAAACCATTGAAGTCAGCAATCTCATCAAAATGTCTCTTCCAGTTTGAAACCTTTTATTTCACAACATAAAAAAGCCATACTAGCTTGTTCTGTGAAATGTTCATTTCAAACATATGTGGAAGAACAAACGATAAAGTCTATTTACACGAAACGCAATTGACAAATGAGAAGGAATTCGTTATTCATTACTGACTGTCTGCTAGTATGGTTCTACTTGCAATGTAGGACCTTTCAAACTACAGCACTGTGGGATAGTAGTTAGCGGATGCGTACAGAGAAGCATTTCTGAAGCACACTCTTCACTGATAGTCCAAAGGTTAATTTGATGTGAAATTACAATTTATCTCTCTCTTCTTTTCCAAATATCTCATTTACATCAATTGAATTTGTAAGCATGAGAATGGTACTACTCCCTCTATCTTTGGGAGACTCCATATTGGATTGATCGGCGTATGTGATCTGTGCAACTTATCCGTAAAAACAAACATCACTTGGTTAACGGTAAAGGCACCCATATAAGCTATTCAATGTTATATGTTTATCTTTCCACGAAGTACTTGGAACGAACTGCTGGAGTTCACAAAACAACTTACAACTGTAGAGGACAATCAGGGATTTACAGTATGTCGTGTAAGATAGCATGCATTTATGATGCTTATGCTATTAGGAAGAAATTTGGCAGATATGTTCAAGCTTGTTGCATGAGATCAAAGTTGCGTCTAATTAGAAGCGCGTTGACATACCTTTTATCAGATGATTGCAATATTTCATCAATAGTCGATGAGACGAATATCATCAGGATAACAGTACATTTCTCATTCTATCATTGACATTTTAGGTTGAGCTTGTTGAAGAGACACATGCTCACTTAACAGGTCTCATGAGAAATTTAAGTCGCTGAAAGCAAAATAAAATTCATAGAGTTGATGGTGACTTTAGAAACAACGGAAAGATTTTGTAGCAACTTCAATTATTTGCAAATTAGTGCCACCATTCCATATTATTCGTTAATCAGGTTCGTACTTTTGTCTTTGTCTTGAACACTTCATCATGTCGAAATACAGCACTCAATTATTAACAGGGCTTCGGTTCAATCATAGTCTGAGGTATCAGTCTTAAAATCAGTGTTGCACGACAACAATGAATTAACTGGTCATCTATCTTATTTTGAAGTGATCGATTTTGGGTAGACAACTTGGTACAAAACATGGTTGTTGAGCACACACTATGTTTCACGCAAGTGACCCTGTTGCAGAAGTTGACCTGTATACATTTCATTGTAGAGTATAGCGTGACAATGAACTTATTCTAGAGGTGTGAATCACTCGCTTTTAACAAACTTCAAATTCCCTTAGCAAGAAGATATCGGAAGCAGAGAGAGACAGGGTTATTAGAAAGTAATGCCATTATGAAGATGTGACAGTATTAGAATGAAATTTATCGAATGAATTTTTCTGAAAAGTATTAACACTTTCTGTTCATATTTAAAACTTACTTCAAAATGAGCATATGTGTGTGCACACTTATCATAAATTTAAGCACTTATTTAAGCACTTATTTAAGCGCTTAGACTAGACAAACAGAATGTATGTTGCGGACGAGGGCAATTTTTAGACCAGGTAAAATTGATCAGTAGAATAGTGTTCGGAGTGAATGGATCAGTGGTAGTTCACTAGTTTGTGCAGAATGGAGTTAACTTAGGGACAGAACAGTACACTAACACGAATAGCTAGCAAATGTGATTGAGGGCGGTTCCTAAGGTTGAGTGCGCGCGCCAGTGGTCAATGAATGTCAAATGGTTCACGTGTTAAGATATAATGAGAAGTTGGGGATCATATTTGGCGTCAAGGTTTAGATGCACTCGGTGAAAATGTCACAGTTAAATGGGAAAACGTTACAAAAGTCTGATTGTCCGTTTGTACGAAACATCCGTCTAAGTGAAGAGTAATTCTTGTTTGTTAGCAGTGCAATGAATAGTAAACACAAAATTAAAAACTAAACCTGAAACGGATGTGCACAACAAGACAAATAATGGCCGAATCCTTACAGAGTATAGAAATGAGAAGGCGAAAGGAATGAACATGATTTTGTGGTAACCTTGTCAGATGCTTTCCGTTTGAGCAGCCAGTCTTGATCTAATGATTCATCCATAACTGCGTGCTCATTACGCTTGGAGACAAGTTGCAGTAAAATGAAGTTTTACGCTATAGACGATG
Organism: Paragonimus skrjabini miyazakii; assembly: GCA_014338405.1. NCBI lineage: Eukaryota > Metazoa > Platyhelminthes > Trematoda > Plagiorchiida > Troglotrematidae > Paragonimus > Paragonimus skrjabini miyazakii. Next base: position 204,771 of record JTDE01000665.1, read on the forward strand.
TCTTACCTAGTGCTCCAGACATGAGCATTTTCAGCCACGCTTCGCTCTAGTCGACCTATTCGGCGTGTTATTTGCAGGCTATGTGCAACGAAGATTGGAATTAATAAGGCCAGTTATTCCACACAGACTCACAAAAGAACTAGCAACCCGAACTGTGCTAAACCTGCGCGATTCACGGTGTTACCATAGCGATCCTAACGCAAAATGTATGATAGAATACAGACTGAATAACTCGCATGGAAAGCTCCAATGTAACCCAAACCTCAGTTTAAAACGGAGTTTATTATTAAATCCAACTTGGGAGTAATTCATTACAACCGTAGCGGTAAGCTGACAATTTTGACTAGTACCAATAATATGAGACAACTTGCTGGGTCAGATAACAATCATTCATGCATGATAACCGAACCCTTGAAATAAGACAAAAAACTACGATGGTACAATACTGCCTTGTTATAGTAATACTCACTGGGAATCCATAGAGACAATCCCATCACGGGGGTGGTGTCTTTAGAGAGATGACCAGTAATAATAACATGTTGTGTGAACCGGATCATCATTATTAAAGAAATTACGCTTGCTGCCGTAATCTTCATAGAATGCGTATTATTGATGACTAAATGGTCATCAAGTACTTGTTATGCTTCACATCGTCCATGTAAATCCGCCCACTTCAAGATAATCCCTTCGACTGAAAAACCAGGGTTAGTCATCAAAACAAACAATAAAAGCCATGCAACGACTGTTGAGGATCCTGCAACGGATGTGTCCTCTTTCTCAATTAATTCCTCCTCAAAGTATGATTTTATTTACCTGCGTTCATCTCATACTCATTGACTCACTCCATGGGCATTGTTTAAATCAAGCAATGACTGTAATTTACGGGATGAAGCGTATTCCGCTACCTTCAGAAAACACAAACGCTTGTTCCCGAGCATTTTACACAACCGATAAGATTGTAAGAGACGGTTTCATCTTGTTTTACACAGTATATACAACATTCAAAACATAACCTGTTGAGAGGGACTAAATAATCATCTCTTGCTGTCAACAGCCACTGAAGTACACCATACGAGTAAAGCCTAGCTAATTACGTCGACGACTCGGTTTGTTCTATTTACCAGATCAGTTATTTCACATGATGGTATTACCGAATCCATCCGGTATATAACATGTGTTGGAGAGGGTCCTCAATAGGCCTGAATAACAACCTCACTTTTATATGAGACCGATGGTGTACTGTACGGGCATAGCGGTTATTGAGCAAGATCGTTGTCTTTCTATCTGAAAATTATCTTGTTTTGAATATTTTTAATTAAGAATAACAGATTGCTTATTTCACTCATGCATTTGGACACATCTCTTAAGTTATTCACAAAGACCGATGAACTCGCAAACTGAAAATCCCCTAGATTCGTACAATTTTATCATCAGTGGAATCAGCTGCTCACTTTTCAAACTACATACTAACAGAATCTTGAATTGTTCCTCATGAAATGTCCTCACTTGGTAATCAACTTATAAATATCAGGATGTATTTCGAAAGATCGCAGATAAGTATTCAGGTTTGTCCGACTGAAAAGTGTCAATCTTGTATCATCTATCAACGCTGGTTCGTGGAAGAGTGGACTGAGAATTTGTAGAGAACAGGCGGTCACATCTATGCCATCTACTCAGTCAGAACCTGATTCAATATGGCTTCGTTAAAGAAACTGAAATCCAATTATGTTACGTTTTTAACTTGACTTATTTTAGCTTGAGGGACTTTTCTACGGTTTGTCATTGGATCTGTGGGTTATGAATGAACCCATCTTAACCCCATCTCTAGAAAGTCCGTTATAAAGCTTTTTATTTTGAAGAAACCTCTCCTTGATTTAATAATCCTTCGGACAATCTAATCTCGTTGATCAGGTTGTTGTTTGCGAACAGTTATACTCAGAACTTGAGCGTTTCTTGCTTACCTGCTGCCAGACACTGAGTTTGTGAGGGTCGGACAGTACAGGTTCGAATCTTGTCAATGTTTCTTCTGCATATAAAGTGTCAACTCAGATATCCGGCGTTTGCACAATACCCTTCTTCTACGTGCGCTGTTGGTCAAGTGTGTCTAAGTTTCAGTGAGGATAACAATCTCAACTACATAGTTGGCTCACAGATGACGAATTATGTATTTATACTGGAGAGCACGCCATTGTCTGCTGTCCGGTTAAATTCGATAATGATGCCAATTCTGTCATGGCACGATCACCTTGTCTAAGTTGACGAGAATGCGTTAGTAATTATCATGTCCCTGATGCCACAATGAAAGTCCCATTAGGGGCAGGTAGTATAATCAGTGTACAACGGTTGACAGTCCACAGGAACGAGCCAAGGTATAGCCGAGATTTAGAGGACTGTTAATCTAATCTAAACATTTGTTCAGCAGAGCACTGTTTCACAGACACCGGACTGACAGCACTGACAGGACTGCATTTTCTGATTTGTTTAGTGGTCACAATTTCTTCGACAACAGTTTGAACTCCAAATTACCAGGACGTTTACGTGATTGAAGTAATAAAAATCGGAAAAATGCTTAAAACAACCACTTCATCTCTGAAGGTATATACCTTACCTAATTGGTTTAGGTAATCTATGAGTATGTATGAGAAGGTTACTATGTAGTTTGAGTAGTCCTGTCACCAAAGTGGATTGTCCAAAAGTTTGGAACGATTGATTGTATTGCACGTGTATCAATTGAAGTAAAAACGTCATTCACTGACTCGTTAAGTTGAGGAAATAGATATGCCGGCTAGTAAACGCACTCATTGCAGACTTGTTTGCAGTTCGAACACCAGCTGTATCTCAAAATATGAAATAACAATCTCCATCGACGAAAGGTCTCATTAAGAAATAACTACATTTAGTGTGACGCATGTTAAACAGGTTACCAACTCGGTTAATATATATAGTAAATAAAATAACTACCAGTAAGTAAAAGCAACAGTCAGGTCAGGTTCAGCTTTCAATAGTGTTTCAAATGTAACATAAGTTTATTTAACAGTGGCTGTAAGCAAAATGTCACATTGTATATCTGGTTCTATCAATAGCCTAGACTGGCGTATTCAAAAAACGATAGTGCAAAAAACAGCAGTGGCTCTCAATTGTGTGCATTTTTCCCCAGAAAAACAAACGTTCACCAATTGAGAATCAGTTAGGCGAGATCGGTGAACCATGCGTGATTTCACTCAGTGCAGTTTAATTGAATTCAGAATATATTAACACTGAGAACATTGGCGAAATTGGAAGTGAAACACTGACGTTATTTAGAAACCTGTTTTTAAGAGTGCCATTGTACAAAAAATAATTAAACTGGATTCATGGTACTACTTAATATGGACAGATTAGTGTGTGTTACCCGTGAGCAAATGTACACAACTGCGCAATATTTTACATGTATTTTTGATACCAAAAATCATTTCAGGTTAATAACTGGCATTAGCAAACCTCAGAGCACATTGTTATTTACATCATAGATGTACTTCGTTGGTCATTGACATCCTTGTTATTGCATATTACCTGACATCACTGGTCTGTTCTCCTAATTTCATTCTCTAGAGAATGACAAATTGGATGAAACAGTTTAGATGTAGAAAAATGTTGTCAACAGAATAGATCAGTTTTATTTTTGTTGACGACTACAAAAAAATTAAGGTACACAGAAAACAATAAGTTTAGAAAAAAAGAGCTGTATTAAACACTGGTTTGATCGGAAATTTCAGGTATAAAATATCGAAACATTGTAATCACGACTTGTCACAATTGAGCTTTCTCAACATGAGCTCAATCTCATTCATGGTTGTGGACGTTATTGGGACATTAACTATGTCTGTGTTGGTAAGTTTAACCGGAGTAGTTAGGGCTATCTAATCGAGCTTTTATCAACACAAATTTAGAGAGACGATCTTACCGACGACCGGCGTCAGTCACCATTCCGTGACAAACCAATATTGCACATTCAACTGAGCCAGTGAAATACCCAAGTGCGTTTATTCTGGCGTTCGATGACAGCTGCAAGTGTCATAATTATGGGGACATTAGATTCCCTTTTGATTGATCAGATCACGCCCTTGTGATTTTCGTAAACAAAAGCTAAGTTATATGAACCTTATTTTCGACAAAGTAAATGTGGACGGGCTAGTAAATCACTACATACCGGCCATGAACCCGCTCTCCAGCCTTTAAATCCACGTGACTCAACAACGTATCAGCATCTGAGGTAGATCGGTGAGTCGTATTGGACTTTGCGTAAAGGATACAGTGAGGCAATGTAGTGGTGACTTAGTCAGGCTTTCTCCATCAAGCGATATTTGCTTGTCATATTTCACCAAACTTCATGTGAATACAAACAATCGTTCTGCACAACGCTGTCATTCACCTATACATGATACTATGCCTGGCGTACCACATTGAGCAGTTCCTTCTCTCATAACGGAGCTGATTGCCGAATATTAGCACAGGCAAATTTTGAACATTGACACAAATGCAAGGTGTAGGTAGAACTCACCACAGTTCGTAGTGTAATCGAAGACCTAATGAGCTGAGCATGGGTTTTACCACTCAGTCACACACACACACACATACAAACAATGCCATTTGGTAGTTGAGATCATTCACTGCCTTCATACACTGACTACATTAAAAGAGACACTACTCACTTGCATCACCTCACGATAAACCAATAGAAGAAGCCAACACGATCAAACAAGATGGGTAACATTTGTGAGTGATCTTAAAAAAAGGAAAAATAGATTTCGCCACCCGTTATTAACGGTTACAAGACTGAATAATGATCATGCAGTTGGCAGAGATGTTTGGATCTGAAAATATTCCATATATGTGTGAACTTGCAATCAGTACTCTGATATAGTCACTATCTAGGCTAAACTTGAGATGGTTATGAACGTCAACTTCAAGGCTTTATTCCCGGCGGGACTACTTTCATAAAACCAGTTATTAGGCTAAGCCACAAATCCGAATCATACTACTGATTGTGACTAGTGGTCACTGTAACACAAATTCTCAAGGGAAAACTGGAATTTTCGATAATATGGCTATTGAAACTGCCGTTCGGGACGTTTTGTAGTTACAGCATTTGACGTTGCGTGACAGAACGAGGATTCATTCTGCTCTCAACATGTCATGCCAATAAACGTATTGCTCTGAAATTCTGTGCTAAGACGTGCCTGTGAGGTAACTTTATCAGTCTTGAACAATCAATACTAAACGGAAGACAACGAACTGATTCACAAGTAAGAACAAAGGAACTCTTCCAGGATTGCTTTCTGACTGTCTTCCGCCATCTTTAATAATAGATGGTGTACAACTGGAAAGAACCATTACAAAAATCAGGCTATTCAAACCGATTAGTCATTCGTTTCAGTCTCAGCTACTGTTTATGCCTGCTGGGGACCTCAAATCAAAGTTACCTCGCTTGAATACCGTTTCGCGATATGTCCATACTGACTGAACTTAGAACAGAGTTGTGAATAGACATTAAGGCTAAAAAGAGAAGCTATTTGTAAACTTGTTTGAAACAGAAGAAAAGTTCTACTGTTAAGTTCACTTGCTCATTTCATTGATTCCGACTGCAGATTAAACTAGATAATCTAAACGACACAAAACTAATCTTGTTTTTGGTGTACTGTAAATTTATCCGGGAATAACGCATGTTATGTCGTCGGAGATCACTTAAAACTGAGAGGAGACTTACTTGAAAATAGCCCAAAGTCCACTGTATATTAATATTTAAAATTATACCGGAAGGTTTTAATAACGTGGATTTTTTGAACTTGAACATTTGTATTGATCTGTAGACAGCTTTCTACCTATTCATGTCAACAGTCAGTTGGTTTAAATTTGGTGGTTTTCTAAGGTGGGTTTTGAAAACTTTTACAATCGAATATTCTATAAGCTGAAGAAACATTAATTATTCGTTTCACAGTCTCGTATAACACTGTTCGATGTATTTTGTGATTGCGTAATCACTCAATGGTTTGTCTAAACATAACTTCAGAATGCAGGTATGCTGTAATGCAACATAGATGAACACAAGGTTTCATCCATGCCAACAGAACTTTGGTGTTAAGTGAGTCAGTCCCCCCATAGTTGCGACTGACAATCTTTCTCCCAGACCACAATCCAATGGTTGGCTAGAATACACCATCCAGCTAGATGAGGGCTTTTCACGCAGTGGACTTACAGTTATTAATCATCTCTCTATTGTATAAAGCACTGTGTGGAGATTGTCAAGTTACCCATGACACGGAATGTCCATCTTTCAGTTGTGTACTGACGCCAGTATGAACTAAACCATAATTTCCGTCACATAATCGAAGTCGTCTTTTTACTTCCCATACTATGTATGTAACTTTCTTGCTATAACTAAAAGCCTACTAAAATACGTCGACCTGTGATTAATAATGTGATACCTAGTCAGCATTGAAACTTTTTCCGCCCCACTCATCGATGTTCAAGTGTCCTTTCAATAACATTCCACCAATTTCTCTGAATGTCAATATGTTTACTGCTGACTCTAATCCTAGCTAGAATGAGTGCTTCAAAAAAGGTCCTTGAGTATAGAACAGTCTGTTACTGTTAAATCAATACAACCAAACCAGATAGTTGTGATCACCATTATTTTTCCAAGCAATCCTAACAACCTTTAAGATAATTCAAAATTTGAAGTAGAGCTCGAATGCAAACAGCATGCTAAGAATTGTCACTATCGATCGGTTGAGTTAGCAGTTTTGCCGCCCTAGGCAAGTTGACCTAAAAACCTGTGCTCGATTAAAAAATTCACAATTACAATATTGGATAAACAAACAACAAAATAAATTGTCAAGTACTCAGATGCGTAAACGCGTTACGGAAAAAACTATTTACTTTCTTCTGGAAGTCAGACAAACTAATAAATTTGCAAAAATTTGTTATTGGATGCATACTTAACCGTACTGAATGGACATCTTTACAAATAAGCTGACGTAAAGCATAACAACTATACGGTGGAATATAATTTGAATTTCGAACTCGGTATTACTCGATAGATAATACAATAATTAATTCGGTTTAGCAGTTCAGCTTTTTCAACATATGTTCTGCATTTACATATGATTTTTATGGGGGTCATATTCAGCTATTCATAGTTTACCTCGATGCTACTGACATATTAAAATCGCTTCTCTCCTCATTCCAGCGCCCCAACAAGAACCAAACAAAAATCGACATTCTGCTCATAAAGTTTTCGTATCCACCCTGAACAAGTCATCTATCCACACTACCCAGTCGGCCACTTCAGAGAAGTCCAACCTTATTGAGATGTCAGATGATGAACACTAGTTATCGAAAGGAAAAACCACTCCGAATATTACAACATACTGATCGGACTTTGATGCACAGTCTTCCAGAGGCGCATTTTTGAATACACCAAATTGATGTTCCCACACTATTTTCAAGAAAAAAACTTTAAAACGTTTTGACAGTTCTTTTCGCTTAACTTCTGAATGGGTTGCATAGGTAGCTGAGTCTGGCTGGGAACATTTTGAGCACCCAAATTGAGTTCGCAGCCTGACTGACGGATTTTTTACTGTATTTGGGCATACCATTTCTGATTCGATTCCAGTTAAAACTTGAACTTTTTGAAAATATCCTCCCTAAAATAATCTCACATTGATGAACTTATAACTTGAGGATCAGTCAATTTACCGGAAGGCTTTCTCATTAAACTCTCGATCAACTGAACCACACCACAGTCCACCTCTCAGCCATTCCACTCGTTTCTTTGCACGTTTGGTTAGCCAGTTGCATTTGGCCCGTAAGCACCGATCGATGACTGATGACTGCACACCGCTAAACATTGACCACTAAATTACGCAGCGCACTACATACATGTCTTAGATTCCATGCATTTCCTCCTCAAGTCAATGTTGTCTATGGTTCACCACGCCGACTAAATCTATCACAGTTCATTCACTCTTGTATTTTATTCTGAATGTAACCGACAGTTTCTCTTTCATCGTTCACCAGATAGTTTGCTTCGACACATTCACCAAGCATGACAACCTGAAAAGGACATGTTTTAGGACGGTCATCAACTTTGATCGCAGATCGATCAAAACATGCGTGGTTCAGCGGTTTGTCAAGTGAATTTGATAAAGATGTAATTACCATGCTTGTAAAAACAATTATACGACTACAGAATGTTCCATGTAAGGTAAACGTTTGAAAGTGAGCGATTTGTTCAGCATATATTTGATAATTTGGTTGATGGATTACCCCCTTGCCACAGCAATCGATGAGATAACTTTTGAAATAGGTGACACATTTAATAGCAATCGCGCCTAAATAAAGTATGCTGTTATCAGTAGGTCTCTATCGAAATGTTATTTTCATTACTAACCACATATAAACTGACTTGTCTACGCTGAACATGCAGGTGATGTTGACGATACTGCATTGTAAGCCAGCCTGGATTACGTTTGGAATACGTCCGGTGCTCAACATGTCAACACACGAGTTTCTATTAAGTTTCATTGCTCACCTAGTCGTCTATCTGCTTGTTTGAAGCAATTCTATCCGTTAGTTTGAATGATTTTGTTTAACGGCCTATATGGGTTGTAAGATTGTGCAGTTTAATACAATAGGTAACAGAAAGTTTAAAAAGTAGAAAGCAATTCCTAGCAGCCATGAAAATATCAAAAATACTTTGCAAAAGTAACTATTCCAGTTGGTCAGTTTAGATTATGTTTTACCCCTTCAGTGTATATGTTATTTAATGTATGTTAATTTGTCACCACTGACTTAATAAAGCAAACAGTCTGATTTTCTATCGCACGTAGACTTAACATCATGGGAAACACCACCATTATTAGTCAGCAATAGTTACAACGCAGAGTTTGCCTTCATCGTAAAGATTTCCATCAAACTGAATGATCCGTTGTCAGGTTAGACTGTCAGCCTTTACGCCAGTATGTGTTAGCTACAATGCTGTCTGGAAGGTAGCACATGACTAGCCACTGCCATGTTGCCTAACTTTAAACCTAAAAGGATCCATTCTCTTGACTCTGTTGTCCAAGTTCATAGTCGTTAAACCTAGTCGACAAATGGCTCAAACGATAAATAATCAGACATTCGCTCTCGTATGACCTACTGGATTTCATTGACTAGATAGTCTGGCAGCCCTAGAACTCGTCAATTAAAACTAGAGAGAAAAATGAATGGTTGACAAGAAACCCTACTGTAAACTCTTACTCAAAGGATCGCAGGTACCCAAAATGTATGGCTGTCAAAAACTCACAAGCCTCCCATACCTTTGAGACCGATACTATCGACGGTAAACTCGCGTAACATAAACTGACCCAGTTGCTCGTTGGATTGCTGGAAGCATTGCTCAACAAGGTTTGAAAAGTAAATCTTCATTTGCTAATTCTGTAAAAGATGGCGAACTGAAAGACAAGATAGTGGTATATTTCGATGTCAAGTCAATTTTTACAAGCCGAATTGATATCCATCATTCATGACTTTGTAGCAGAGTATGACATATCCATCACACTACCTTTGTTTGAAATCCTCAAACTCTCGCACTTGTGTATTACAAATAGCCAATTTTTATTCAATAGAAAGTATTACCGACAAACTGATTGTGTTGCGACGGCATATCCACTGGGGCCGGTGTTCGCTGATATTTTAGTGGCGCATTTAGAAAGAAAAGCAACAACAGTCATTCAATCCCCAGCGCTTAGTAAGCAGTGCGTTGACGACAGACTTTATGTATTTGACTCATTACGACATGCTGATCAACTCTGTGCACATCTCAGTAGTCTACTCTAGAAAATTTCGTTCAACACAAAAATTCAAAAGAATAACAAACTTTCATGCATGTGTATGAAAATGTCTCTGAATGATGATGGAGCTATCACGAGAAGAGTGCATAGGACTCCCATATGGACCAGATAGTACAGTCATTTTAAAGGATTTGCACCAGAATCGCTCAAACTTGATCACGTTCAAACCCTCTTCAGTAGGATTTGCAGAATTTGCTTACCAAAGACGATCGAGGAGGAGTAGGTTTTAATCCACCAAACACGGATGCACAACGGCTACCCCATGCGTTTCACCTCAAAATAGGCGCTGGAGAAGAGTTGCAACGGTCAGTATCAGAAACAGTGTCCCGTAAATCAGTGTATGCAACACTGTCATGAAAAAGTGAGGATGTAACCACTCTCATCCAATGTAGAGTAAAGTGTGCCCTCAAAAATGCGCACAACGCGGCAGAATTAAGACTGATCAATCAGGTGAGACGGCTGCCTTACATACGGAGGAGCGACCCACGCAAATCACACGCCACATCCAACATTATTTATGAATTCGCTGGCACTTCTGAAGTCAAGTATATTGGTCAAACGGTGAGAACGCTTGGGATACGGGTCTCGGATCATATTCACAAACTGCTAGTGAACAATAAAGTCAGTTTCACTCAATCTTCTATCACCTGACATTTGCAAGAGACGGGTCGAGTGATTCAATTGGAAAAAGCGTTCCGTGTGTCGTATCACTCAACCAACGAGCACCGTTTACCTTTTGTTGTGACTTCAATGATAAATTGTTATGAACTCTCACCTTTTGTACAGTAGTTAATCTAACACGATCATGTTGTTAAAGACTTGCAGTCATGAGTTTCTATTACTCGTTAAGCGGCTGTTGTTATTTGAATGATATGCCGTTTCCTAAGTTTATTTTTTCTCCTGTCTTAAGTCTACTTTTCGGCTACCTGTTAGCTTCCGCTTATTTACGCACATATCGCTGTAAGGTCAATGTTGTGTGAATCGCTAGTTCCTTACTGGACTTGTTTAAAATTTAGATTTTTTTAACACTTGACGACTCATTCAAACGTGACTCATTCCTACTTTACATTTATTTGAATTAACGCATGCTAATTGATCACAGTGGGACCGAAGGGATCGATCGCAGCATCTCTGTACCGTAACGGTGTAATATGTTTAGGTATGATGTAGGATTTGCTGAATAACTCATCATCGTACTATCCCCGTTCTTGACTACTTTGGTGTCAAGACCATGATTCTGAGGTTGAAGATGCAGTTGCCGTAGCCATTTCAGGATGAAGCAGTCCAAAGCTTCCTGGAAGAATTCAAAGGATATTCATATTCACCTTAATACTGTTCATTGTGATGTCCACTTTCTAGCGCAGTTTGGCACGCAAAGTGCAATACTTCAATCACTGAAGGACGTAATATAACCATTACATGAGGATTGGTTCACCTCACCCGTGCGAACTCCAGTGGGGATGCATTGAACACTGAGGCTTGTCTAGCTACGTTTGGAAATACGTGGTCTGGCCAGTTACTTATTGATTACCTTTGATCAATCAGTGCACTGAAGCTGTGTGTAACAATTATATCTAGATCATCTTCCGTCTTGATGCTGCATTGCTACACAGATTGTATATCGCCTTGCAATACATAATTTAAATAACACCAAGATCCAAAAATTCTCTTCAATCGTGACTGATCGCTTGAGTAAAGTCGTTCAGGGCGTCCGTTGAGATTTCAACGATTATTCAATAGCACAGTTCCTCAAGCAGTTAAATGGTAGTTAATGATAACAGTTTTGTATTACAAACAAAAAGAGCTAACAAAAATGTCAATAATAAACATTTTATGGTTACTCATTGGAATAGATCTAAACTTGCCATCAAGAAACACGAATAACCTTTGGTGAACCCGTTTGATGAATGAGCGCCGCAAAAATTCTTACCCAGAAAAAAGCTGAGCTTAAAAACGCACTTCCAAATGCTAAGAAATCCCTAACGAATTCAGATGATAGCTTTATTGAATTAGACGAAATTATGAGATCACGTTTTACCAGGACCTAACTATAATCATTACTTCCGTAATTTTCACAACGGGCGAAGTCCTGCAAATATCCTTAATGATGTGTCACAGTAACTTCTACAAACCAATTTAAGCATTTCAGTCTAACGCCTCAGTGTAGAAATGCAATGAACGTTAACATTACTTCCTGATTCACAGTTGAAAAGTAAGTTGTACATATAGTTTAGATTGTCCTTTAAAGACCGGCAGGATAACTTTCTAAGTGTCTAATTGACGGTTTATCAACGCAAAAAATAGCTCACTGATGATGATCAGATAAAACGAAACCTAAGTACACGAAACGGCCTTGTAATTATCTATACTACGTAGGCTACCACTGCTAAAAGCATCCTCTCTATGGTGTGCAATAAATCGACTAGAAGTTCTTTCCTCATACACAGCTACATACGGTTTGTTAAGTGGTCCCACCGGCACTACGGCTAACTGGGGTCATGGTCTAGTGAACGTGCTTGACAAACACGGGCACTGAGCAACAATATCATGGAGGGTCGAGTCTGCTTCAAAAAAACTTACTGAACAATAAATTTAAACGTATGCCCTTATAATCGTTCGTTATGTAACATCTCATTTAATTGACCAGTTGAGACACCATTACTTAAATGTCACCTCAGGTGTTCACCTGGTCGCTTGTTTCTCATGACGAATTTTGACTTGCACACTGTACATAAGTGACTCATGAACGTGAGTCATATCGCTTCATTTGCTATTAAAGAAAGTAAATGAAACTTTAATGTATCGCTATATGTGTACTATTGATGATCTGATATACTTCGCACGCATCGGACCTTAAGTACAGTCGCTTGTCCACACGCCTGTTTGTCGCATTGTAGGCCTGGTCATGAAAGCTAACAAAGTAGTCTATTGGAACACCTATTCGAAACACACAAACTCTGACGTCTCGCACAAAATATGGAAACTAGATGGGCATAACCCAATACTTGTTGTCGATTGTGGTGAATTAGAAACCAAATACGTTTGTGCTGTTGTACGATGAGTTACTGTTTTCTAACACTGTCTTTCACTATATTATTCTGTTGGCAAAGTTTTTCTTATGTTCGTCGTTTAATTCCATTGCACCAATTATATAGCTGGAAGCGTTCGGTGTAAATATCAGATGGGCAAAGTTTTATACAAAATTAATACGGAGTAAAACTAAGTCATTCCCAAAACCAGTTATGAAAGTAGTTTGTTTGACCTGCCTGTTTCAATGTGAATGGGCTGGAAAAAAACGGTTTGTCTAAGTGACCGTCATTTGAAATCATTTTTGTTACGAGAATTTCCGGCAATTGAATATAATTTCGAATTGGTACCACACTGAACTACACAATCTTTGAGGACAGATCACATTGTCGTTATCTGTTCGGTTCCGGTGAAACAACTATCCCCACATATTCAATCTAACCACAAAAACTTAATCATCCGTCAAATTGATTTTTGATCACTGTATTGAAGACGCGAAGAATGAACCATGCTAAGACAGAAGGATCACTTGCTGAGACTATGTTGTAAACGCTCCTAAACGATACACTGGTTCGTCCTTGCTATCGTAATGCGCCTAGCAGATTTCGTATTCTCGTCCCGATAATAATTAACACGAAAATATCGGTCCTGAAGATTATCGCAGCTGTCCCATCACCTGCTCCCAAGACAAGCCAAAGGACGCGTACAAAAAAAGACAGCTTTGTTCCGCTCCCAAAACATGTGCAACAAAGGCGACAATTACAACGTATTTATATGGGGCGTAGTGATCAAACATTCCCAAGACATCAACGAGAACAGTTACCGGAAAATCAGGGTCACTAATGAGCATAGTGGCATAAAATGTATCATCCGCTGTGCACAGTTCCGCTAATTAAGACTGAGTCAGTCGTTTTTTTTCTTTCTCAGGACGGAGGTGATTTGGGACGGTAACAGAATGGACGTCCTAACAGGCTATTAGCTCCATCGCAATTCAAGATTACTTGCCAGTTTGTAATATGTAACTGTACAGTTACAAAACATTAACTGAGTCGAACGCTTACTGTTACACAAAGCGAAACTAGAGTGGATCAATACATAGGAAATGGGCTATGATTTTCAATCTATTCCTTATTAAACAAACATTTTGGATAGCAGGCTGGTTAATCAGTCTGGAAACCCCGGAGCGAATGCAGTATGACAAATGTCTAATTTAACCAACCTACATTCGTTCACATTTGGTTTGAATTCACTGTTTTATCCGAATTGATAAATATAGAGTCTGATGTTGTTCATGCCAGTCATGTCGTTCCACTAATGATCAAACGATCAGTTCTCCTGTATAACGGATCGGGCAGATAGCCTTTTCAAAATAAGCTGGTGACATAACTAGGTTTGTGTAAGCCGACAGTTTGGCCACTAAACACTTATTTGTCCCTGTTTTTACAATTATGTTACAGTTACAGGCAGAATTTGGTTCACGTAAATAGAACTACTGATCTGAATAATAACGGAAAGTATCTTTGGACATCCTTCGATGGACGTCAACAAACTGATCAATAGTGTGTCCTACAGAGTCTCGCAGTAAATTACACAATTACGGAGAGAATATAGTCCGTCCAGTTGTTATTAATAAATAAATTGAGAATAGCATAACGTTACGAGCAAGTTGTAGTCCTCAACGTTTCAACCACCTCGGGTGGCTATCCTCAGAAGTGATGAGTTTTTCGTAAAACCTTTCGATGTCTTTCCTACTGGATGAGCATCCATTCAACCATAGGATTACAGGCATGATGTCAGGTATTTGTCCTTCACAATATTAGATTCAAACCACTTAAAGTATGGTGTAGTGACCCGCAGTTAAGGTCTGCCTCTCGTACGACGTTGAAGAAAGATAAATAATGGATTGCTATACCATCCAATTATCATTGGACGTTTTATGCACAGGTAGGTTGTACAGAACGTTTGTGAAAATAAATCGAGCGCCACTCGCTTTATATCGCAGTCCCTGCATTCGCATCGACTGTGTCCGCAGCCATTCTCAAAAACGGCGCTAAGCTCGAATCTTGCTCTTGTTATTGCATGTCCGCTGTTAATATCTCTGCAGCGGCTACGAGATGAACATTGATAGTTCATTTTTGGGACAACGACACTGTCCACTAAGCCACTGGCTTTAAATTGAACAAATTGAATTGTCATGTGCAAACGTTCAGCCACATTTTCTGTGAGTAATGCACGGGTTGCCCAATCCTCTCCAGAAAATACAGAGCAGCTCTTCTTGGAAATCCAATCGCGAACACCGGTATCAGTATCAAGCGGCCATCATACAGACACAAAGCATTCGATTCCCTTGATTCGGTTCACCAATAACGATGGGAGACATATATTGCGAGATTTTAACAGTTCCTCCGATTACATAATTACTTCCTCAAACTGCCCTACAAACAAACTCATTGTGTAGATGGATGGACCAACAGGTACAACGCTGGCGGACGTGTTGAAGTATGACACAAATAAAAAGGTGTTTTGGCGAACAATCTGTTTTCGGCTATTCATCATCGGGCCAACTACATAACCCTTTATATCATCATGGTTGTCAAGCGATCAAAATTAAAAGCAGTTGGTCACATAATTACATAACAAGATTGTGAATTGGAGGGCAATTAGTTGACAAAATTGACCACTGAGAGTGTCGAGTCAGTCACGGGAGGCCATGGTAACCGTAGGGCCT
>JTDE01000665.1:239276-249427 GCA_014338405.1 Paragonimus skrjabini miyazakii
GTGATCAAGATAATACGCAACAGTCTTTTGAATACAGTCACTGAGACAGGCTTTTCCTTATACGCATGCCACCTACCGTATAAATCACAGCGCTCACCGATTCGGAGAGACAACTCACATGCGCAGCGTATCAATGACCACCAACGTTTGGTCACTAGTTAATTTGCATCAAACAGGATAACATTCCATCAGCGTGTACATATCCTGTGACTGACGAACGTGCTAATGCATATTTCTTGCCTAATCTCATTTTCTGAATATTCGTATGTCTCAATGAAGCATGCAGAGAAAAATCCGTTCGGAATTAAACGATCGATTTCTATTGGTTATGTGAGTTTCACGGCTTCATTCCTTAATTGTTCCGCTTTGAAATGTAACCAAGTTATTTTGCCACTTTCAGTTAGCTTAGATGAACAGTCTGATAAACACAGTCAATTTATTTCACGACGCATTGTTCTAGGTCCTCAGAAACACATTTCCATTGGATATGATGTTGGTTCGACTTGTGTACGATGTCCGTTTGTTTTCTGTAAGCATTCGTTGGAGTTGGCGAATCTTTCGTTAAATTTAAACAGTATGAGTCGATTACGCAAGCAAACAACTACCGAAACGAAGAGAACTGACAGCTAATTTGCTGATCGATCTGCGAATAAATTCGATTTATTACTTTCGGACACGTTTTACTTTGTTCGAACACAGTCTACCATTAAGGAACTTGTTTTTCTTTCCTCTTTTCCAAATTGACCATTTCATATTCATGAAATTCAGCTTAATTTGCAACATATCTTTATTGAGTTTCCAGCATTAAACTCGTTCCATGAACGGAAGACCAATAGTTCGACAACGAAACTGTCTTTGCTCAAATCCTAATTTTGTTTCATATAGTGATCCAAGAATTAGAAAGCGATCGGAAATTCACTGATTAACCTGTACTGCGTCATTCAACATAATCTAGTTTCCATCCATTCTTTCAGACAGTTTACAAACTAGAACGTATTCGAGCAGGTTCTCCAACTCTCTTCACTCTATGCACAAATTGTTGTAACCGTAGACATCGACCTGTGAAGCTGTCGATTTCCGGATGAATACCATCAAAAGATATGTGGAACTACAGAAAACCAAACTTATTGGATTGCCATGGTCGTGATTACATAATAATTGGTGTGTTTGTAGGTGTTTCTAGTACCCGGTTTGTCCTTATTTGTATTATGTTTATAACTGGAATGTTTTACGTTTACGAATGAAATGTTAACATATCGCAACATATGTATTCTTTCTGCTCTGATGAAGTGGTTAAAGGGAACTCAGTGTTGCAAACAATATTTCGCATGAGTAACATGTATCCACATTCGTCGCAATAGTGCACCAAAATAATTCTTGGGGAGTTGTCCACCTTCAGTTCCACGTCCTCCTGACCTTGAGACCAGCCATTTAGTTTCCGCGCCCTTGAATCCCGCTGTACTATTCAGAATTAAAGTTGCCTTTTGTGCAACAGAGATGCTAACTGTGATTTATTCCAACTTTCAAACTCGTCAACTGTTTAAGTCAGATGATCTTTGCAAGTCCATAAACCGGACGTCAGTTTTCCTTTCATCTGTGATATCATCAAAAAAGCTTACGTACGTCTGTCGGGGCGATTTAACTCTTCAGCAGTATTTCAGATGAACTGATGTCTTCCCCTTCCCCGAGTAAGTATGTTAAAGTATTTTCATATTTGCTGCAGTGGTTGTGTGCAGCTAGCTTATGAAGCTCCAACTTTCAGTCCGATTCAACTCATACACCATATTCTAATATTTATATTTAATAGCGTATTCAAGCTGTGGAGTGGTATAATTATATGTTTCCCATGATCCAACTGGAAACTTTATCATAGTCAACAGATTACTGTCTGTCTAATATGTCCGTACAATACGGAAACTGACTTTGTGTAGAAGCAGATGCAGACGGATTGTCTATATTTGTCTACTAGTTGTTCTCCATCAGATACCTAAAATATGCGATCTGAAGCTGTTGCAAGTCACGTCCAAATTAACATCTATTGCAAATACAAGATTATGCGTCAGTTTTTCAGATGGTGTGTTGCATGACGAATAGAAATAGTGATTGATAAGAGCACCGACTGATCAATGGTCACCTGTGAAGCAGCAGTTATTGGATCTTGCTTAATCTAAAGCCACTCGTGTGAGTAAAAATCGTTAACTTGTAA
Source organism: Paragonimus skrjabini miyazakii (assembly GCA_014338405.1). Taxonomy (NCBI): domain Eukaryota; kingdom Metazoa; phylum Platyhelminthes; class Trematoda; order Plagiorchiida; family Troglotrematidae; genus Paragonimus; species Paragonimus skrjabini miyazakii. The sequence goes on from JTDE01000665.1 coordinate 241,483, forward strand.
CGTATGTCAAGTAGACAAGTATCACTTTTTGTATGGACCATGTAACATATGATGATTTTGATGAAGTTCGTTTATAAACGTTCATTGCGCTTCGAAATGCATAGACCTTAGACAACAGAATGCTGTTCGAAAAATAAATGATTACGTTTCACCGAAAAACTTCACTAGAATCTTAGTCCCTAAAGATCACGTGCAAATGAATCGTATTTTACCGACCAATGACGCCTTGATGTGTTGTGTCTGGTAAAAAATGCTTCGGAAAAACATGCATATGTTAGGCCGTGCTCAGGATTGTTAATGACTTCCACCGTTTTTCAAGAAACCAAACATGGAACTTGCATAACGATGAAGTATTCTCAATGTGCTTTATGCTATCTGATAATCCCACCAGAAAAGTGGTTGGACATCAATGTAAGCACACCATAGCTTTTTTCGAAAACCGAAGTGCACACACAATGTTGGAAAAACGGCACTTTCTGTCTAATGTCGATCAGGCTGTAATTTATGCAGGTTTGTTACTTTTTCATTTCCTGCACTGTCTATGCTCATCCGGACAGCAAATGATTTACTGGTGTGTATTAATGTAACTTTAGTCCTTCACAATACAAGGACTGAATACGTACACTGAATTGAAACATATACAGTAACACTCACTGGTTCTGACATCCAATTGGCTTTGTTTCGGCTCAAGACACTAAACTACACAATCAGCCTGTCAGTGTGATGTTGAAACCGGTTCACAAAGTTTCGTACTGAAAAGTTTACTTAACCATTCACTTATTCTTTCAATTATTGTAAAATACTCGGTTATTCTGTAATTACTTAAATCATAGATTTTGATGCTAGTGACCAACGTAGGACACGAATGAGTATATAAGTAACAATGAAGAACCGATGTTCACTGACGATTTGCATGGATTAGAACTGAGTGTTATATTTTTTAGACATGAAAACTTCGGGTGATATTCAGTGTGTATAAAAACCAAAATACACTACTACTCAACAATATTTAAAATACCGCCCAACAAATTAATGGTTTCTGTTATTTCAACATGAAGAGAAGTCCTAGCAGAGAGTCCATCGATTGGAGTTAACAGGACAGTTACTGTGTCTCTTCTCTTGAGGCGATCGGGCAACCTGATCATTGCTCACAAGCGAAAATGGTTGGAGTAGACTTCAGATTAATTTATTCCTCCATGTCTGAATGGTTTTTGCCCGCCGTATAGGTGTTTGAATACTACCAATGGAAGAACATCCACTATGAGGCTAATGTTTTCAAGATTTTATGGCGAACTGTTTGTCCTTTTAAGATGTTGACCCAATTTGCGTGCAAAGATGTTTTTCCTTTGTGGATACATGATGGTTTTTTCTTTACTGGAAGCATTGTAGATGAGAAACGACTTTATCCCCATAAACTTATTTCTTCAATGAAAGACTGATCAACATTCTTCCTTTTTGGAAATAGTATATTATTTACATCTATGACCACACCCACGTGTACAGTTTTGTTGAGGTCAATCGTATAACTGAGTCTTCGGTTATCTTACAAATTATTCTCCTTTACATTATACAAAATTTGACCTTACAATATTATCATTGATATATTCATTTGTATTACACTTTAAAGATATGAGTACCTTATGACACATTAACCACCTCCGAGTACAAAATTCTTTTTGGAGATGGTTATTCCGATGGCATTTGAGTTCTTTTGTTGATATGTTCTTTTGACCTGTAAAAAATTGTGGTGTCACAGGTGTCACACCCGGTTTTGGTCAAAAATACTTGTCTAAGAAATAGGAGATACTACTTCGGAAGACGAATTCGTTTTTGTTAAATCTTGTGCGTAACAACAGAACGCTTAATGTACATTTGGTTACAAGCCAGTTATTGATCGAGTGCGTGATCTTTTTGAACGGACAGCCACTCAATGAAGCTTCTGTTTTTTCGAAGTGTCGTGTTCAAGAAATACACTGTCCAGTTCAAAAGGAATTAATCTCGTTTCTTAAATAACGTAAATACGAGATGGTTACTTTTATATTTCAATCTGTGATATCGGTACCCATCTTGGTAGTAATAATGTCTACATATTTGTTTGAAATGCAACTGTGAACGACCCGTTTTAGCAGTCCATTCATGAATGGATGAAACCATTTACGTGCAAATAGGACAACCTGACAACAGTTGGTCAAATAATCAATTGTAACCCGGAAGTCACTCGAGCAAACTTTTCTCATTAAGCAGTTCGGATTATTCTGTATGACGTAATGGTGCCACTTCTGACCAGTAAACGTATTTAAAACACTGAGTTCACAGTTCACCAATAACGATAGAAGGGTATGTACAAGTTAGTCAGTAAATATATACCTGTGATCTTCAAAAGATTTAACATGACTTAAGTGCTATTTTGCTCATTACTTGATACCTCGTTGTGCACCGTCATGCACACATCACTCGTTTATCTAATCCAGACTATTATTAATAGACACATTTTAATGGTGATCTACTTGCAAAGAATGTATTCAACTCAAATCTTAATTACAATACATTTCGGTTAACGTGACCTTGATTTTTCAATACATAACTTCTTAGTTATCCGATTTTAATTGACATGTTTAAAAAAGCATTATACAGCGTTATCCACTGTGACACATTGACAGAATAGCAATCTTATCAATGACGCATACATTTACAGTACAGTAGTTTTCGCTGGAATACGATTTTTAAAATTGCTTTTCTTCAAAAAACAATCACTTACACTCATTCAAAAGATAGAACAATCAAGTACAATGCTAGCAACTTAAAAAAAATCAAACGTTTCCAGAAAGCACGAGAAATTATCCGGCATCATGTAAAACAGCCTGAGCTATGATTGGTTCACTGAGAGAAACTTGTTCCCTATTCATCCCCTTCGATGAGTTTAGAAATTCAGAAAAGCTTGGCATTCGTTTTATTTCTCCATCCTTCTCTTGTAAACTAGCTTCTTTTTTGTTTCTACTAATAACAGTGAACCCTGGCAATACAGATCACATTTCAAAACTGGGAAAATTAGATTCGAATGGGTAAATTTTGAAGTTTAAAACTTCGCTGATACGTGTGGACTCCAAACAGTTATAAAAAGTCTTCAATTCATCAATCCACTTTATCGGTACTCTAACGAACATTTTTTCTCAATCTGCATGAAAATCGGTTAAGGCTACAGCAATCCCATGCAATCAAAACTACCCACAGAATTACTAGAGTAGAAAGTCTTGATAGAACGGCCCATACTGAACGCTTATCTCAAACATATATGAGCAATCTCAAGTGCAAAGACACCTATTGCTGGAAAAATATCATGATTTCATTTGAAGTTTGGCGCCATCGACTGGTCAAGGATCTTCTGATACATACAGTATCCTTCTAAAGCTTAGCCTGTGAGATGATACACGATTACAACACCGGGATCCGATTTAACATTTGTACTATGGCAATTCTATGATAAACCTGGCTGGGTTATTCCAGAAAATCAGGTCATGCTCCATCTCTGCTAATCGAGCTAAAATCAAACGCAAGCACGTATATCTGGGTAATTTTCGGCATGTATGTTTACCCTTCATGTACATGTAGCTATTCTTTAATACAAATGAACACTTGATTAATACAGCTAACGTAGTGATACCGATCTATTTGGACGTTTTCCGGCACACGTGAATGGCGCTTTTGTCCAGCCTAAACCATATCAACATTACAGGTCGGCACTAAAGTTTGCGTGAATATGTAGTCGCATATAGGGTTGGCATGTAACTGAGTATAGCATGCACTGAGTTCGAAAAGTGGAAATTGGGATACAGAACTAATAAACAAAATAGCTCCCGTATATCTGCCTTATTGATCAGTTCACTTTTTCGTTCAGAATTTGATACTCTACTGCCTATAAACCGTGTGCTGTGATCATCTAGCACAACATCGCGGATTAACCTTATAAACGATTGTGTAAGCATTAATTTGAAGTTTTCCTGTGAGGTAAACACTTTAAACGACTAGCGACTGATTTTTATTCCAACCTAATTTGTCCAAAATCATTTATGTCAAAAGTTCCAGATGTTAACTTACAAAAAATCACAAGTGACACTTCAAAGCAGTTTGCCAAAACGGAAGCGAACATACATTGTCTATGTGAAACCGAGTTCGTTCGGAAGCAGTCGACAACCTAGATACAAATAGTCGGGCGCTGTTCGCTGACACTAGTGATTGTATCTCTCTTGATGCCTATTCGCAAAGTCAGAAATTGGGCGGCGTTGATGAAACGAATATTCCGGATGCTGCGAGGAACAAACGAGAGCAACTTGGCCTTAGTGACGATTCACAAATTTTAGGTGGTTAAGTTATAAACCTAAAATCATCTAACACTCCTTCCACTTTACACAGAATGTGACGCCACTTGGTTTTATATGAACTGCTTGTAAATTACATTGTTATACACTGAGGACGATTGAGTTTCTGAAGAAATTCTTAGACGTTCCTAGTTAGCTGATTAGTAAACTTCCAGCTTCTCTTTAAGTTTGTTGATGTTAACTGGGTTTGGACGTCTAAGACAACGTGTATAGGTGCATCAGATGTTAAAATATTAATGGCAACACGAATACTGTTACACCACTTCAGCTAACTGGTCTAGTGGGTCGATCTGACCAAGTTGACTTGGATGGAGTTCACCAAGGGAAGTTTTTTTACTGTAGGTGTACTCTTTTTGGGGTGAATTTTCCAAGATAAAATTCATTCTGAATAACCAGTTGGATACACTATCAACCGGTAATGCGCAAAGCATCAGAACAGGGGAGGCTTTTGTGATGAGTACAGTAGAATAGGGTGTGGGCGAATCTGTAATTTTGAATGATGCCTGTTGAGATAGCAGTGGTTAACACGACTACCTCATGATGGTGCCGTCGGACTTCTAGTCATAACCGTGGCAAGAATATGCATCATTGATGAGCGCTAACAAAAATTACGTCTTTATAAAATTGGCTGACTGAACAGTCAACTGGAATGTGAAGAATGCAATCACTTGTGAGCATCATTCAACCTAAATCAACAAAATTAACTGCTGCTTATCAGCCATCACACACTCCGCCAAATTGTACTAGTAAATAGGTCAGACGAGTTGGGCTTCACAACTTTGTCGCCAATAGCATCTTAGAATTGCTCTAAATAATTTATCACACAACATCAAAGTTTGGGCAAAACTCTGCAGGCTCTGGAGCCCATCCTAACATTAATGTGTTCTGCTATCGCTCTTTATGACGAATGTTCACGGATACACTATCTCGTTGTAATGCTTCATCAAAACATCCTTCTTGTTGTACAGCCATTCTACAGTAGTTTGAAAACCAAATAATATTCTCAAATGTTCTTATAGTAATCACTAAACAATTAATCAGAATGACATACGAAAAATATACAAAATATGCAAGTCAACGTAACGTTGCATACAATTCCATGTCATGATACACATTAACAGTATCCATTCAATACAAACGAAAGCTATTGTGTATAATATAAGTAAACAATACACCAAATTAACGTTGTTACACAAACAACCAACAACTGTGCTACTTTTCATCGGTATGCGGTGAACAAGATGACATATTATTACGAAAATTATTTAAAGTGTTGCTTTGAAACAGAGCTCGAAAAAAATCAAAATGAACCGCCGAAGAGTCTTCAGTTTGAACCAGGCAACTTCGCATTATGTCCACTAATTTTATGCAACTGCGGAGAGAAATACATAGACAGAAACGAAAGATGCTTGATCACTACAGTAGAAATTAGTATTGCCGGAGAACGCCAATGTTGTAGAAACCCGTAAACAGCAATTTCCGTAGTCGGTAGACGTACCGATCACATTTCCCTAGAATTTGCCTTCATAATCCTATTGCTTAAGTTTAATTTAAGGTTTACTGAAGGGACAGACATCAAATAACTCGTGCTAGCCCTGTGCTCAGAAACACTTGTTCATGAGGCTGACTCTTCTCTGGACAGTAAATTGTCCTAACTCACTCACTGATTACCTATCCCCATCTTACAGTTTCATTATAAAACCTGTGCTAATCTTTTTAATTTTGGTGTTAATGATCCGGTACGAAATGTTAACATCTATCATTTTTCCTATTCTAACTTTTGTATGTAACCATGTGAAATTAACTAAACGTTTTGAAATCCTTACTGGCACATTGTGATCAGTAAAAGCTGTAGTTATTCTTCATTTGTTTTGTGTCAAGAACTTGAGATATCGGTTAGAATAGGCAACGTTACCAAGAAGTTATCTCAAAACCCACTTCTGATACGGGTCAGCGAGTTTTCCTAATCGTTGTCACGTTTGTAGATAATGGTGTAGCCTAACTCCAACCGACTTTTTAACTAATTAATGTCATTCTTTGTCATGTTTAACATTGTTTAACCGTTGATCCGTAAACCGACTTGTTCAATCTTTTGTGACCCAGCCAAAACATGTATAATTTGTTTTGTGTCATCAGCGTTGCAGATGAGCAGGTTTCGGACGCGAAGTCTGTTTAGAAATTTGAGTATCAGTTTCGTAACACAAATTTGACTATGTTTGGGCCGATCCTGACCATAAGTGCTTGACTGTGGAAATCCTGACGTCCTGCAGCTGCCGGCGCTGCAACTTTATTGCTCACAATTACAAGCCACAGTATAGAGCAAGATAACGCAAAATGTTGGGAATCAGAAGTTTGTGTCATCGATCAAGGCAATCGTATTCGAGCAGATACCCAAGCTTACCTTTTTCGGAAAGACGCACTAGCCTGAAGTTTCATTTTATTCAGAGCCCAACAATATTAAATACCCTCGTCATGCTCATCAGCCTCCGAAGGATAATAAGTAACTGAGCATTAGTCAAAAGTCAACATGGTTATATTGATTCCGACAAGTATGTCGTAACTAATGTGGAAGAAAAGAAACAGGTGTCGACCTCGCTGATTCACAAAAGCGTAGATTTAGTTCACATCCGGACTGCGGCAAGGATAATTACTATAGTGATGAGTTGTAACAATGACAAACACGAGTAGGATGCTTCTTTCCGAAAAGGTCCGGTTGAAAAGTTCACTAAAATTTGTAAGATACAGTCACTTGTATGTGGCGTTTAACTGATCCCCATTAAATGCAATATGTACATGTCATAAGTAAAACGTTTTGATTATAAACTGAAGAGCCCTTTTCAGCGAATCACAAGTTTGTATTGTTCCTCCCACAAAAAGCAGATGGGTACATCAGGCTTCCAAACTTTATATTCTGCAATCTAGATCTAAAATACTGAAGAACTTGACGTGTAATGAAAAGTACATAAGCATTTGAATTTGTGCTCAAAGCTTTAGCGGATGCTACCAAAAACGCGTGCTGGATATTAAACTGAGATGAAATAATACAATATGATTGATTACACTTCTTCTCTAATCCCATCTCTTTCTATGAGATTTTTTAATACCGGCTGCTTCTGTGCTCAAGGTTACGAATTTAACAGTAAAAAACTAAAATGTTCTCCCAGGTATTTTCTACTAGTTTTTCAATTTCCTGTTTTCTTTAGATCCGTTGAGACTATACTTCTCAAAGGTGCAGTGATCAACTTGCATAATGATAACTCGCATGTTTCAGCTTGCTAATAAATCGCTGTGTCTTTACCACAGCGTGAGACCAATACACGTAAAAACTTACCATTGGTGTTTGTCACGTGAGTGATAGGTCAAGAAAACAAATGAATATTTCCTATACGGTACTCGGTACAAGCTGGCTGATTGCACAGTGTGAAGACAGTGTATACATATCGTCAGTTTTCAGCAGCCAAAGCAAATTGTACTAATGAGTCCAAGCTAGCGCATGTGAAAGTTTGCTTGTCTGTCCTGTTGTGTTGGTCTGTAGATTACAATGACCAGGACTAAAGTTCTCTTCGAAT